>JAVJIF010004305.1:0-288851 GCA_038442645.1 Agave tequilana | reverse complement strand
GAAGCCTCCAGCTCCGTGCGAAGCTCCCATCAGCCCTACCAGCGGCTTATCTTAGAGCTTCACTAGAAGCTTTATTCCTACTTTGCTGGAAGGAATAGTTTAGCTATCTCCGAGTTGATTTCTAGCTTCGCTAGAACTTCATCCCCAGCTTCGCTAGAAGAAAGAATGATTCATCTTCGCTAAGTATTAGCTTCGCATAAAGCTTCCAAGGTAGCTTCGCTTAGAGATAGCTTTTTGTTTAGCTCCGCAGCGAGCTTTACCAGGTCAATCAATTGACCTTTTCAAAATCCCACGTGGGATTAGTGGGTGAACCCCATTAGTTTAGTGGGGTTAATGCCACTTTAAGTGGGCGGTTACACCTGCCCACTTCGTCCCACATTAATGGAGACAATTATCCATGACGGTGAGGAGGAGTTAGCTAGCTTCACCGGAAGCTCGCAAGTAGCTTTGCCGCAAGGTCATTTGTAGCCTCACGCGAAGTTAAAGACTGATTCAGCCTTGCTGAATTCAAGGGACAGTTACACCCCATTTTGACTATAAATAGTCCCTTGCGGAGCCAAGGAGGAGCTAGCTGGCTAGAGAGAGGAGATTGGCTGGAATTTGAGAAAAGATCCCTAGCAAGTTGTTCTCTTGCCCCTCCTGCTTCCAAATCCTCAGTTTGCTTCCAAGTCTTAAAGATTTAGTTCTCTTTCATTTTCAGGATTCCACATGCCTTCTACTTTCTATAGATTCAGAACCAAGCGAGAAGTAAATTCTATCAGGAAGGTAGCATGACCGTCTGATCGATTGCATCGTCAAAGGGATAAAGTGATCGCGCGCTGATCAGATTCCTATCGGCATACTTCCTCAGAAATCTCAGAGGAGATGTACATGTAATTTTCATTTAATTACATATAATTTCGATCCTCATTTCTCTTTTTGTAAGTTTTCCCCCAATCAATTTTCAATGGAAAACAAGCTGCTTGGGTATAAGGAACATCTTGATCTTCATCTTCAGACCTTGTTAAAATCTACTTGCTTGACTTTCCTCATCAACTACCATGTACAGCGTGAACCGGCTATGCCTTAGAAACTCAGTGGTATACTTGTCTACAGTTCGATCCTCCTACCGTAATCTGATAATTTGTTCTTTCATCTCTTTTTATACCATCTGGGGAGAACCTCTCGTAGAAACTCTTCAGGAACTGGTCCCAAGTGACGGGCTTCTCCAGTCTTGTTTCTTCTGCCAACCCCATGATCTTGCTACATCTCTTAGCTGTATCTCAGCCACTTCCACTTGGTCCTCATCTGAAATTCGGACTGCCCTCATAGGTTCGCTACTTCTATCAACCATTGTTCTACATCCAACGGCTTCTCGGTACCAGAAAATACGATTGGCTACAGTTTTCTAATTTCAGAGATATTCAATGGCTTTTGTTCACAAAGTACCGTCTATAATCTTTGATGCAAGATCTCCATCTGTTCCTGTTGGTTTTCCATCATGCTCATCAGAAATCACTTAAATCAACACTTTCTCCACTAGGGCCACCCTATGAAGAACCAGAACTGTTTATGATTTCCCTGTCTTGTCATGGTCGAGATGGTCTAAGAATAACGAGAAACTGAAGTATGAAAAGATGAGAGAACTTCAGAATTTAAGGGAAGAATTATCAAGAGAAAATAGATAACTTTGTAATTGTAGTATACCAGGACTCATGTATTTCAGTTGCAAATTTCTTTACCACTAATTTGCCGATTGGTTGTACTGAGGATGTGAGAGCCCATGCGATGATACCACCCTGTAACACCCTGATCCCGCGAGTACGGAGACGTTACTGTGATGTATATATATATATAGGTCAAAATACCCTCACATATATAACTCAACATCAGTACAGGAAAGAATCAGAGTTCAGAAATACGTGTGCATTATACATTCTAACATATGAGAACAATTACAAAGTTATCACAGGATGTGACATAATATTATAAGAATATTACATCACTGATAGGCGTAATTGTGAAAATATAAAGAGAGATACAAGTATGTACAGTATTAAAAGGCGCTCACAAGTCACGAAAGGGAACTCGAGAGCCAAGCAGGGGGGCTGAAAGGATAGGGCCTCAAACGGTCTACCAATGATCCACGCTACAGCTGCGTATCTCTGATCAGCAGCCAAAAGAATCCACAAGCTCCAACCTTTGGGATTTGGACATGAGAATCTAGGGGAGTCAGAAACTCCCCAACAAGTGGTGTGGTGAATGCCAGTGGCGTGCAGGAATAAGCACATGTGTATTGATAAATCTGAATGAAAAGAGTATGTATTGAAAATCATGTCGTAAGCACAGGCATACAGGAGCAGGCAGATAGATAGTAAGTGATATCAAGCAGGAATGGGCATGGTATAATATGATAAGAGCAGGAGACCAGTGGAATAGAACACAAATAGTAGGATAAGATATATATAAACATATATAATATAATAATAATAATAATATAATAAAACCAGAAATCTGAAGTAAAGCCCGATGAAAGCAAACATAGCAAAACCAACGGTTCAAACCCAGTTCATGGCTTCATAGATAAGTACGTCGAAGGAATAATCCAAACAAGGAAACTCTCATTTATATATGATCAAGGTAAAAACGCGCACAAAAGTATATATTTTGAAATGAAGATTTAAAGTGTGTGTGCTTTGGCTTCCTCGATACTTCCGTTATAGCATAGAGGCTAAAACGAGTCGAATCCACAAGGATGGGAGGTGATAGAAGCTTTACCGGTTGATTCACGTGTTTTTTTAAAGATTCTTCAAAGTTTTAAAGAATGAAAAGAAAAGAAAGAAAAGAATGAAAGAGAAGTATGGTGAAACACAAAGAAGTGGGAAACATAGAAAAGAATATGTTTGTGGTTTTTGGAATGTTTCTAAACAAAGTAAAAAAGAAAGAAAACTCATGGCACTAACTACTAATGACTCCACTAATATGCTAACCTCTTAGTGATAGTTGCCTCACATGTATCATTGGCCATCACTAGTCCTTGGTTCAAGAGCGATTCAAAGCATGACCCATATGTAACTCATCACAACCCAACTCATCAAACAAGTGCAAGCTACACTTAAACCATCAATACTATAGAAAAGTAAGCATGGAGTAAAGTAATGTTAGCTTGTTAGTAGTAAGGAAGTTAGAGTGTTAGATCCATCATCATGAGCCATCAATGGCTCTTGCAAGAGCAAGGCCAAACCGAGGCTATTAGATTCATGTGGATTATCATAAAGAAGTTAGCAAGTTAGTGGTTAGTAGTTAGTTACCATGAGAGAAAACTAGCTACACATGTAAAAGAGATTAGAGAGAAGAAAACATAGAGAGGTAAAGAGAGCACCTTTCATAGATTGTCACCTTCTATTACAAGCACTCTTGCATTCCAAGCATGAACCACTCTCTCTCCCTATTACAAGATCTACAAAATGAAAAATACAAAGGGAGAAGAAGAACTAACCTAACCTAAACTAAACTACAAAATGGAATGAAAACTACCCTAAACTTTGTATATCCTCTTCTGAAAGCCCCAGGGGGGTATTTATAGGCACCAGGGAATAGGGGGACTAGGGGACAAACCCTGGCCCGAAGCGCGGCCGCGGCCGCTGCCGTCGGCCGCGGAAACGCGGCCCCTTGGTGCCGCGCGCCGCGGCGCTTCGAGCCGCGCGCGGTCCTTTTGGTCCCCTGTCAGATTCGGCTCCCGGTTTCTGGTTTCTGTTTCGGCCCCTGGTTTTGACGAATCAGCTCCTCTAGGTCAATGGCTATCTTATAGACCTTTAATCACCAATTAAATGGTAATTTAGGGTCTTCTTCTTCATTGCACACCATGGACCTAGAATCAAGCAAGCAAAGGATTATTAGCAGAATTTAATACGAAATAAACGTGAAGATGTGGTATAAATTATGCAAAATTAGATACTAATCAATATACCATATATCTCACGTCATCATAAACTAAGTCCATACGACCCAAATTGTAAAACATACAGCGAATTATTAATTGGCATCTTTTATTATTATTACTCGTCCTATCCAGATGTCTAGGTATGTGGACTAGTGTCCCAGCACACATATATCCACATCTAAGTAAGCAAGATTGTTATTAAAACCATGGGGGTATCAACGAACAATGTTTACAGTGGGTCCCATGCATGCCCGGGACCGCGATCCAAAGTGTTTTGTTGCTGGTGCACGGAACCAACCGCAAGGCGTACAGGAGGGTCTTATAGGACGCCCTTTTCAAGATGGTACAAGGAGGGAGGGAGCCAACACTCCCCTCGGTCACCTGGTGGCCCTCAGTCGAACTAAAAGTTTTAATTACACAACATACCTAATACTACTGTAAACATGAACATATATTGATATCCGTAAGGTTTCCCCTGCCCGATATAAGTTGTTCCTTTTTATAGTTTATTAGATAATTATCAGATTACGAGAATGAGCAGAACAAGTCAGGAGTATCAGGAGTACAAGTATGATAGGAGTACGATTTATACTGGAATATATCAAGATATATCAAATGTCAGGTCATTATTCTCGTTATCATGAAAATTATGAGAGTCAGGTATGTCATGTTGGATGTTAGGTGATAGCAGACAAGGGGTGTATCAGGCAGGTGACAGAGATATCATGATAAATGTTAACATATCAACAATAAAAGCATGTCAAGCGAGGAAAACAGTACCGACATAAGAAATTGGTATGATACCGAAAAAACATGCAGTCTCAGGAAAACAGTATAAGTAAGATTTCAAACTCTTCACAACCGTTAATAGAAGAATAGATAACTGGCAAGTAGGTAATTAGCAAGCAAGCGGACATCCAAGTGAAGCTAAGCAAGCTGGAGGAGCCGAGAGCAAACAATGTTCAATCAACAGAGCGCTTGACGAAGCTACTGGAATGACTCGGCTTAAAAACGAGTCTAAAATCTGGTAGAGTTCACCTAGATGAATCTAGTGATAAAGCGCTGAGCGCTAAGCATGCCTACCAGGCAGAGCATGGAGACCTGACGGTCTAAGTTCACTCCTCTTTCGAAGAAGTGTCTGAGAGCTCGAGGGCTAGAATATGCCCGAGGTCTAAGCGCACTCTCGGTAGCTACCACGCACCCTAGTAGCCATCCCAGGAGTGAACAAAAAAACAAAATTGGTATAAAGGTACCTACATTGTTAATAACCACACATGCATACATATATACGTGATAAAAACTAGACTACCGTGTAGTGGTGAAGCCCGGAGGCTGAGTGTATGAAAAGTCACCTAGAGGGGGGGTGAATAGGTGACAATGCTAATCTATGAACTAAATGCGGAATTTAAAAACTTAATGCAAATTACACTCAAGTGTGATCAACAAATGATTCACACACAACCAAGCCAAGCAAATATGTGAGCAATGTAAATAAATGCAAGGCACAAAGTAAAGAGAGAGTAGAGAGAGAGCCAATGGATCAAGCGCAAACACAAAGATATGTTATCGAGGTTCGAGCACCCAGCTCTACATCCCCGCCTTCGACACACAAAGGATTTCCACTAGCTCGTCCACCTAGGACCCTTTACAAGGAGAACCCAACTCCTCTCTTTACAACCTCCTCCCTGAGGCACAAATCCAAGCCAACCAACACAACCTCCTCCTTGAGGCAAACTCCAACAATCACAACCTCCTCCTTGAGGCAAATATTCAAATCAATACAACAAACTCCAATCACCACCAATACAAGGATCACCTCTCAACTAGAGGGATACAACCCAAAGCACAAAGCTAAGAAAAGATTGGGTTACAACTTGGTGGTCACAACACAACCACAAACAACTTCTTCTTCCACACAAATAACCTATAGATATAGATAGTAGATTTTTGCTCAAGTGTGGAGAAAACCAAAGGAATGGAAATCAGAAATCACAAAAAAAATCCTTGGAAAAAATCAAGAAATCAAGATAGAATAGTTCAATCAAAATTCTTTCCCAAAAACCCTTTCTTTGATTTTCCAACCCTAATGAAAACACCAAATAGATTGTTCAATTTCAAGCTCAAAAACTTCTTTTGATTGCTTTGAAAACATCAGAGAATCAGCAAAAATTCGCACAAAAAATCTTAGAGAAAACCTCTCTCAAATGGGGTATTTATAGGCAATTTTCAGAAAATAGCCGTTGACAGAAATTTAGCCAGAATTGCCCTGCCGGTCGACCGCCGGTCGACCGTGCAACGGTCAAATTTTGAACCGTTTGCACTACCGGTCGACCGCCCCGGTCGACCGAATAATCCAGAGAGCAGACTATTCTGCTACGGTCGACCGTCCCGGTCGACCGCTGTCTGTGCCAGAAAACGTCCACAGGTTTGTGCACGTCGGTCGACCGGCCCGGTCGACCGACCTCAGACCTAGTCGACTAATCAGGGGGCTAGTCGACTTGGTTGAAGCCTGGAACAGAAAAATGGTTAAAAACACATTTTAAAAACATTTTTATCTTTGCTAAAACTTCCATAAAAACTTGTTTTATCATTTTATTTTGAAACACAAACTAGTGATAAAATTTCAAGACATATATCATATCAATTCATTTTGGTGTCTTGCCAATTTTATCAAAAACCAAAACTAGTATTTTTCAAACTTGGAATCCTGAATAGAGAATACCTTTTGTCCAAAACTCATCCATAATACAAAACATGATATTTAAACATTTTGAAACAAGATGCATATGGATAGAAATCCAATATACATGAAACATATACATATCATAGTTTTTTGTCATTAAGTCCAAAATATGTTTTTTTGTAAATACCAAACATAATACACATGAAATAGGTAAGTCAAAACTAAGTTTGTCTAGGAAATTAAGCATGCATGTATATAGAACAAATCTAATATACATTAAACCATGTAACTTGTTTTGATCTATCTATTCATGAAAACCAAGATCGGTTAAACCTAAAACCGAAAAAACGAGAACCAATATTCAAAACATGAAACGTGTGTGTGTTGTGAACTTGAGCATTATCATACTATTCTAATCTTTACAATTAGGCTCTAAACACAAACTAAACTAGGGATACCTAAGTCTTCTTGTAGAGCGCCGTCTCCAAGTTGACTCGGTCCAAACCGTGATTCACCAAGCAAGTGCTATATATGATCTTTGACGCTTGGGCTCTTGAATCAACATGTGCCAGCTTCCAAATCATCTTGTTGAAGCTAAACACCAACTAATATCTTGGTTAATGATCTGAAACTAAAATCACAAGATTATTAGTACACATAACTACATGAGTTAATCATCATCAAAACTAGAGTGGAAGGCCTTTGGGCCAACAATCTCCCCCTTTTTGATGATGACAAAACTCATGGAGTTATATATGCATGGATTAAAGTAAAGCTTCAAAGAAGCTCCCCCTTAACTCATGCATAGGAATAACAAACAATAAGATGCATATAAACAAGGTTCTTGACATAAAATGAATATGCATATGAAACATGCTATTGATTCCAATTAAAACAAAACAACTAAATTACCAAAACATGCTCTTGATACAATGGATACTAATAAAAACAAAACTCATAATGCTCTTGATACCAATACCAATGGAGATGAAATGAACATAAAACTGAAAACTCATGCATATCACTCCAAATTCTCTCCCCCCTTTTTGTCAATCATCAACAAAGGGGTAAAAACAAAATTGATATGAATTCTCTCCCCCTAAATATATGAAACAAAGAATCAATAAACTACTTCAAGGGTGACACCAAAATGATACCAATTAAAAAATGTGTCATTGAAGTGCATTATGATATCAATAGAAGTGATCATAAAACATTTAAGAAATGCCTACCAATTACCAATTGAAAGTAAGAGGGGCATTGAAAACAATATGATCCCAATTGAAATTAAAACATATTGAAAATAAACACATGATACCAATTGAAAAACACATTGATACCAAATGTGAGTGAACAAATGCATCTTGATACCAATTGAAGATATTATCTTTATAAGCATATGATACCAATTAAAAATCAATAATCATTCTTAAATCATTTTTTTTCTCATAAAGTTAGGGAGTGGGAAACAAAACCAATGTAAACTAAATACCAATTGAAAAATTGAAATGTGAGTTTTCTCTCCCTTTATGAAATACCAACTAAACATATGCTTAAGCTAGAAATAAGATACCAGTTGAAAACTAAGTCAATTGAAATAATGTTAAAGCTCAAGCTTAGCATAAGCAGATAATGATAATGCTTGTATAAAGATACCAATTGAAAATTGAATCAATTGAAAATGATGGTCATTAAAAAATCAAGCTTATCATAAACAAAATTTGTGATATCTTGAAGCACAAATAAATCATCTATATATGTATGTAAGAAATAGATATCAATTTAAATTTTGATACAGAGATACCAATTGTAAATTGATACTATATGAAGTGTATGCATACATATATATAAAACAAAACATATATGAGTATACAAAAGGATGTCAAGATTTGATACCAATTGAAAGAATTCAATGATACAATTGAAACAACAATAAGATCAAGTGTATATCTCATATTCACTACCACCCAATCATGTGCAAGTTTAAAAATGATTTTCATTATAAAGCATACATGAACATGATCTCCCATCCAACCACCTTTTATGGTAGGGGTTTTCAAAAATAGATTTGAAATTATAGTATGTTTGAAAATCTCTACCAAAATGAAGAATATCGCAACTAGTTAAATGGAGGGTAAACTAGTACGAAATCCTTCAAGTAAGGAATAATAAAATATTTTTCATGAAGACGCATGTAAACCACATGGCACTAAAACACTCAAAATCCATATAGCACAATTTGTACTCATGAAAACTAAGTCATGAGAAAATATTAAATAAGGTGAGTGTACAAGTGTTGTGTGAAACATATCATCATGAAAATGGACAATCAAGCTCAATTGAAATTCCTTTAAAATATAAACATATGAAAACTAAATTTTCATTACTAAAGGAAATCTCCTAAAAACATGAAAATCTAAACTCTTCATTAAAAGTCAATTTATACTTCAAGGTATATGTATGTTTAGACAAAGCAAAAGTATACATACATATCCCTAAACACAATTGAGTCCAAAATATAGATTTGCATGAAAAGCAAATGACTCAAGGGGCGTACATGTATATCTTAAGGTTTGGCAAAATAGACATATACATGAAGTGAAAACACTTTATCATAGAAAACACATGATCATAAAACATATCCAAAATGAGGAATACATGTTTGAATGCATGAATTATCAAAACTAGACTATACTAGCACATCTAATGAGTAAAAATAGGCATCCAAGCACAAACATATATAAAGGTTTATTTGTGGCCCATTCTATGTACAAGTATAACTCCTAGTTTTCATGAAAACAAACATCTAAGCATATATTCAAATCATAAAGCATAAAACAAGTCATAAATCAACAATTATTCTAAAAATGATCCTTATGTAAATTCATATGCTATAAGAATCAAGATATACATAGTATCAAAACAATTGTGAAAACACAAAATATGAAATCATATAAACAATGGTGATTACAAATTGCAATACATGTATAGCAATGAACATACTAATCAACACATGAATCATTAAAACACAAAATCATAGAATCATGAACATCATATGATCATTGTGCATATGCATGTACATTAGATCTAAAGCATACATGTTAGTTTAAACAAGGTGAGACACTAAATGTAGATTCCAAATGAAGCATGGGTGCTCAAGTAGCTAAACATGTACAACTTTAATATAATGGCACAAGCATAATGGACAATAAAATACAACATGCTATAATAAAAAAAAATGAAAAGCATGTAAACACTAAATGGAGTAAGGGATTGTTACCAAAACCAAAGGGGCAACTCTCCATGTCTTCAAAACACAATGGTCCTCCCACCAAATCTCCTTGAGAGTGAAGCATCCAAATGGTTCTCCTTTTAGCTTAGAATGCATCCACCTCAAGGCACCAATACCCTCACGTGACGCGAGAGCTCCCACCTACATCAAACATTAAAGAGGTGGATCTTGGTACCCATTTTCTTGTGGGTCCACGGGGTTAACATCTTTTCTAACCCAAACAAAATTAGTTGCTAAATTTTTAACATGTAAAAGATCATAACAAAATCTAGCAAGATGGCCTTTTCGACCACAATGTGTACATGTGTACACGTGAGCATACATATGATGATGGTGATCATGAGAAGCATATGTATGCATAGATGGGTGTGCATGCAAGGTTGGAACTTGTTTCTTGCGAACCAAGGATTCCAAACGTGAGTGATTCATGGCACAATGGCTCAAAGTGGAGCCCAAACAATCAACACTTTTCTTTAACAAATTATATCATTTTCAATGCTAGAAGACAAAGTGGAGCATGCTATAGGTGTGCAAGAAGTAGAAGCTACATTACCATGACAAACATGAATATCAATATCATTTTGCAAAGATTTATTTTTATTCAAAACCAAATCCAATTCTTTTGTAATTGCATCAATATTATTTTTCAAAGTGAGATTTTCTTTAAAAGTAAAATCCAATTTTGAAGATAAAATCTCATTGTGCTTTACAACATCATCACAATCATTTTTGTTTTTCAAAAATTCATTTTCCTTTAAAGCAAGTTCGAGTTGAGATTTAAGTGAGTCACATTCACTTGCAATCTCTTCCTTCTCTTGCAACATCAATTCAAAATTAGAGCATAAATCCTTTAATTCATTTTTCAAAACAAGATTATCATCTTTCAACAAATCATGTTCTTCTAACAAATTCTCAAGCTTTTGAACAAGTTCCATATTTAAAGTTTGAACTTCAAAAAAACCATGGCAATAGGACTAGAGCTATCATCAATATAAGAATCCGATTGTACCTCAAGGGAGTTCTTCCCTTGGACCATGAGGCATTGCTCTTCGGACTTTTCTCTCTTAGATCTCCTCATCTTGTTAATTATCCTTGGAAGCTCGGGAGACGTCAAGATGCTCCAAACTGCAAAAGCCGAATCATAGTGATCAAAAACGGGTAAAAGAAATTCATTGAGAGATGCTTTAAGTGCTCTAAGTGCTAATGCATTGGCCTTCTTATGCTTGCTACTATTTGGGAGGGATTCTATGGTAATGGCTTGATAAACTAGATGTTCTAGGTCTTTTAAATGTTTAGTCATATTAGCCTTCCAATCATTAAGTCTAAAATGGTCAAACATGGGAGGGCTAGCCATTAGTGCAACTATATGTGTGCAAATGAAAATGCAAATGAAGATTAGCAAACCAAGATCTTACTCCTAGGTGGTTAAACCTAAATATCAGGAGCACTAGCTCTGATACTAATTGAAAAGTCACCTAGAGGGGGGGTGAATAGGTGACAATGCTAATCTATGAACTAAATGCGGAATTTAAAAACTTAATGCAAATTACACTCAAGTGTGATCAACAAATGATTCACACACAACCAAGCCAAGCAAATATGAATGAGCAATGTAAATAAATGCAAGGCACAAGTAAAGAGAGAGTAGAGAGAGAGAGCCAATGGATCAAGCGCAAACACAAAGATATGTTATCGAGGTTCGAGCACCCAGCTCTACATCCCCGCCTTCGACACACAAAGGATTTCCACTAGCTCGTCCACCTAGGACCCTTTACAAGGAGAACCCAACTCCTCTCTTTACAACCTCCTCCCTGAGGCACAAATCCAAGCCAACCAACACAACCTCCTCCTTGAGGCAAACTCCAACAATCACAACCTCCTCCTTGAGGCAAATATTCAAATCAATACAACAAACTCCCAATCACCAACCAATACAAGGATCACCTCTCAACTAGAGGGATACAACCCAAAGCACAAAGCTAAGAAAAGATTGGGTTACAACTTGGTGGTCAACAACAACCACAAACAACTTCTTCTTCTTCCACACAAATAACCTATAGATATAGATAGTAGATTTTTGCTCAAGTGTGGAGAAAACCAAAGGAATGGAAATCAGAAATCACAAAGAAAATCCTTGGGAAAAATCAAGAAATCAAGATAGAATAGTTCAATCAAAATCTTTCCCAAAACCCTTTCTTTGATTTTCCAAACCCTAATGAAACACCAAATGGATTGTTCAATTCAAGCTCAAAAACTTCTTTTGATTGCTTTGAAAACATCAGAGAATCAGCAAAAATTCGCACAAAAAATCTTAGAGAAAACCTCTCTCAAATGGGGTATTTATAGGCAATTTTCAGAAAATAGCCGTTGACAGAAATTTAGCCAGAATTGCCCTGCCGGTCGACCGTGCAACGGTCAAATTTTGAACCGTTTGCACTACCGGTCGACCGCCCGGTCGACCGAATAATCCAGAGAGCAGACTATTCTGCTCCGGTCGACCGTCCCGGTCGACCGCTGTCTGTGCAAGAAACGTGCACAGGTTTGTGCACGTCGGTCGACCGGCCCGGTCGACCGACCTCAGACCTAGTCGACTAATCAGGGGGCTAGTCGACTTGGTTGAAGCCTGGAACAAAAAAATGGTTAAAAACACATTTTAAAAACATTTTTATCTTTGCTAAAACTTCCATAAAAACTTGTTTTATCATTTTATTTTGAAACACAAACTAGTGATAAAAATTTCAAGACATATATCATATCAATTCATTTTGGTGTCTTGCCAATTTTATCAAAAACCAAAACTAGTATTTTTCCAAACTTGGAATCTTGAATAGAGAATACCTTTTGTCCAAAACTCATCCATAATACAAAAACATGATATTTAAACATTTTGAAACAAGATGCATATGGATAGAAATCCAATATACATGAAACATATACATATCATAGTTTTTGTCATTAAGTCCAAAAATATGTTTTGTTGTAAATACCAAAACATAATACACATGAAATAGGTAAGTCAAAACTAAGTTTGTCTAGGAAATTAAGCATGCATGTATATAGAACAAATCTAATATACATTAAACCATGTAAACTTGTTTTGATCTATCTATTCATGAAAACCAAGATCGGTTAAACCTAAAACCGAGAACCAATATTCAAAACATGAAACGTGTGTGTGTTGTGAACTTGAGCATTATCATACTATTCTAATCTTTACAATTAGGCTCTAAACACAAACTAAACTAGGGATACCTAAGTCTTCTTGTAGAGCGCCGTCTCCAAGTTGACTCGGTCCAAACCGTGATTCACCAAGCAAGTGCTATATATGATCTTTGATGCTTGGGCTCTTGAATCAACATGTGCAAGCTTCCAAATCATCTTGTTGAAGCTAAACACCAACTAATATCTTGGTTAATGATCTGAAACTAAAATCACAAGATTATTAGTACACATAACTATATGAGTTAATCATCATCAAAACTAGAGTGGAAGGCCTTTGGGCCAACAGTGTAGAGCCCGGAGGCTAAACTACCACGAAGGTTTGGCCACGCATGGTATAAAAGCTGAAATAAAACACATCACAGGCATGGTATATGTACAAAAAACTACCCTAGTACCAACATTTGTCACAGGCATATACATGTACAATCCTTGGCACTGGGCCACATGTAAATACAAGAGCACAGCCCAATACAAAATACGAATACAATCTAAAGTACAGAAAAAATACATAGTTGACCCGGCGAAGCGGGGAAGCCCAAAACGAGGCAGGACACTTGCCTAAAAATCTTCAGAAAATCGTCGTAACTCTAGAATCCCAAAAACTCGAACACGTGCACCAATATATATTAAAAATATATATATATATATAATATTTTATAAGAGTGAAAAAGTTAGAGAAAGAAAGAGATCTAGAGAGAAAGAGAGAGGGCGGATAGGGGAGAGAGAGACAGAGAGGGAGGATGGGGGGAGAGAGAGATACACAAGAGAGAGAGAGAGAGATAGAGGGGGAGGGAGGGAGAGAGGGAGAGAGGAAGGACAGGAGAGAGGGAGGACATGAGAGAGAGGGGCTATGCCCCCTCTCTGCTCACGCAGCCGCAGCCAGGGCCTAGGGCCCTGGCTGGCCTAGGGCCAGTGGCGTCGAGGGGCAGCGCCGGCCACCGTCGGGTGGCCAAGGCCACGGTCGGGCAGGGATGGCCACAGGCCACCCCAAAAAGGAGGGAGAGGAGAGTGAAGGGGTGACAGTGTTAGAGAATTTAGAAGGAGATGGTGATGGTTGATCGTGGTGATTTTGGGTGGTGGAGTTGGTGATTTGGTGATGGGTTCATGAAATTGGAGGGAGAGGAGGAAGGAAGAGGTCGTGGCAGTTGTGATTGAGGAGGAGAAGGTGGTGATTTGGTGGTGGTGGTTTGATAAAGATGGAGATGTAGATGAAAATGATGATGTTTTTTATGGTGGAAGAAGGAGATGGAAAGAGGAAAGGCCAGAGTAGGAGGTGGTAGTGGCTCGCCGGCCATGGGGGCTCACCAGAGGAGGGCGGCAGTGCTGGTTCAGAGAAGAGAGGGAGAGAGGGAACGAAGAAGGAAAGGAGGAGAAAAAGAGGGGAAAAAAGAAAAGAAAAGGAAAAAGAAAGAGAGATATTCAAAGAGAGAGATGGAGGGGATGGGGATTTAATGAGGGGGAGTGGGTCGACATGTGATGGTGGGAAGGAAAAGAAAGAAAGAAATGAAAAGATTCCAAAATTAATAATAATATTATAATAATATCAAAAAATATCGACTGTTCTAGAAAAATCCCCAAAAATATTCAGAGATAGAAAAATCACCCTAAGGAATAATATAAATCAATTTTTAAAAATAAAATCTCATTTTCAAATTAAAAATCATGAAATCAACTAACAATACTGGCCGACACCAAATCCAGCCGAGTTTTGATAAATTCAGAAAATTCTCCAAAAATATATTAAGATAAAAATTGTGATTTTAAGAAATAATATGAAAGCAAATTTTAAAATCAACTCCATTTATAAATTAAAAATCTTAGAATCAACCAGCTATACCGGTCGATACCGATTTTGAAAATTTTGCAATTTAATCAGAAAAAATCCAAAAAATCATAAAAAAATCTAAAATATTAGAAAATGATGTTTGAAACTGAAATCAATCAAATCTAACTATCAAAAAGACAAAATCAGCAATATACTAGGATCGAGTCTCCAGTTAAGACTAGGGCTGATTTTGAGTTCACGAATCCGGATCCAATGCAAAACGATCGCATAAATATTCATAAAACAAAAATAAATACGGAAAGTAAATCAAAAAATATGATCGAGAATCTAAATACGTAACTAAGTACGTATTCCGAGAATGGGTGTTTACAGTATTGTCACCTAATTTGAGCAACATTTTTGATCCAGTTTTGATTCCCATGTCTATAATTCTTGAACTTGAATCACCAATACTACAAAGTCACATTCCATTAAGGGAACATGAATGTGAACCAGAGTTTCAATTTCTTAATTTGGGCCAATTTCTGAACCAATTTTGACTCTAGAGCATTTACTTGATTTAAGTCAAATTCCTGAGTCAATATCGGTTCCTACATCTTTAACTTTTGAGCCTAAATCAACCATCTTACCAAATCACATTCAATTGTATAACAAAGGTGTTGCACAAATGATTTGGAGATGATTTACCAACCTTGGGCATTTGATAGGGACAATTTTCAAAATAAGACTTTTCACGATCACATTCAAATATAGGGTTATAAAGGGATAGAGGTCCCTGGTGAGTTCCAGCGAACTCCAACTCTTCTGTATTGGGTAGCATTTTGTACACCAATCAGACCTCCATTAGAACCACTACCCGGAGGTGAATTTTTTTCCCCTCTCTCTTTTCATGCATACATGCATTAACGATCCATTATGGACGCAAGGAATAAGTGTGGGGGAGGGTTTGACTAAGATTTTTTTATTTTTAGGATTTTTTATTTTGTATAGGGTTTTTCCTTTTTTAAAAAACTTTTTAACAAGAGAAAATTTTTGATCTATTTTAAAAAAAATTAACATTGAGCTTAGGAATTAAAAAAACCACAGTTATGACTTCTTAAACTTAGTCCAAATAATGAATTTTGTTTAAATTTTTGTTAAGAAAGATAGATTGAAAGATAATTTAATCTTGAAACTAAGACTTAAAATGCCATAAATAAATAAATCAATAAAATATATGAAATAAAAATACTCACTTATTAAAGTTGGATAATTATGCCTCAAGAAGCATGATTATTCATGCCTAACAGTAGTCAAAACAAAAAAATAAATTCTTAATTTTGTAGTATTATTTACTCGAGTCTTTAAGCCTGTGAGAAGTTTTCTCATCTGAAGCCCAAAAACTATCTGGTTTGGGAGTCACGGGCTAAAGACTCACTATCCAGGTAAATTAGAAAGTCAAAGAAAATTATGGGGAAAAATTTATATAAAATAAATGACTTGATGATTACAGTTGAAATCTAAAAAATCTACACTAACACAAAAGTGCATGTGATCTAGGTTTTATGAAAGATCAAATGATCGATTAAATTTTAAAATTCTTACCTTGATTTATAATAAGATCTCGCATATAGATTAAGTTTAATGACAAATACATCTAGGTTAACTTATGACCTTTGATCGCTTAAAGTTTTCCAAAGATTTTGAAACTTTTCTCTCTTTCAAAATGTGTTTTAAAAAATACTAACATTTATTTTCTTTCTTTATTGATTTTATCTGTGTAATTCACTGAAAACTCTTAGGAGACTATAACTCCTCCAATGGGGAAACTTAGAGATTTAAAGGCTTATTGCACATACTCAGTGCAGTCACATCACCTGCGAAAGTGGTGTAATAACCATCTTAATTTAGTTTTTAGTTTTCTTGTTTTGCTCGGGGATGAGCAAAAGTTAAGTGTAGGGGTGTGATTGGTCATCAATTCTGCATTTTATTATCACATTTTCCTATCAGTTTTTATAAATAAACCCTGCTAATGACCGATTATGTCTTCTTTATGCAGATAAATATCGGGAAAGAACAAAGTGGTAAATATAGGCTAAATATTGCTATTTGTGGAATAATTTTGGAGATTTCTTGAAGGCCTTGAAGCCCAAATATGAAACCTAATCTACTGAATTCAGAGCGAAAATCAGAAAAAATCAGCATATATATAAGCTTTTCGTGGCTGGACGAACCCGAGGCCAAAAGATCAGGGCCCTTGGTCCTGATCAGGCCGCAGATCCGCGGCCTATGCTGTAGATCCACAATAGTCCCTAATTCTTGACGCATGGCTTCGTCCAGCGAAACTCGAGGTCCCCATTGTCTATAAATACTGCATTATGAGCCAGAATTCAAGGGAGGAGACCAGTAGCTAGGTTTTCTTCTCCTTAGGATTAGTTTTGGATTTTCTTTCTTCTTTTCTTGTATTTTTTCTCCTTTTTATAAATCTAGGATTAGACCAGAGATAAATTCATAAGAAAAAGAGAGAGTTATTGTAATAAATAAGTGATAATTTATGAAAGTTTCTTCTTTTATGTTCATTATTTATTTTTTAATCTTCTTTCTAGATGCTAAACTAGTTTCTTTTTCATGGCTAACAACTATTAACCACTAATTATCTAACTCTTTATTGATAACCCATATGAATCTAATAGTATCAACTAAAGGCCTTGTTCTTACAAGAGCTATTGATGGCTCATGATGATTGGTTCTAACTCCTAACTTGCTAACAAACTAACTTGCATTACTTACTTTATTTCATGCTTGCTCTCTAGTAGTTTTGATGATTTAATTGTATTTTGCACCTTGTTAACCAAGTTTGGATGAGGAGAACAATCTTATGGACCATGCTTTGAAAAGCTCTTGAAGACAAGACTAGTGATGGCTGATTAGTCTCTAATTTTGCATTATTTTCATCACATTCTCATATTTATTTCATGTAAATTTCTGCTAATAAAATCTTACTTGCTTGATCCTAGTTTCATGGTGTGCAAATGAAGAAGAAGACCTAAATCACCATTTAATTGGTGATTAAAGGCCTACCAAGTAGCCATTGACTTTAGGGAGGCAATTTCGTCAGTTCAGGGCATCAAATCCAAAAACCAGCAGAAGATCCTGACAGGGGCCAGACTGGGCGACGCGCTGCCCAAAGCCAGGCGCGTGCCGCCCTGGCAGGGCCGCGGAAACGCGGCCCTGGCCGCGTTTCCGTGGCCCTTCGGGCTGCGCGCGCCTGCGCTTTGGGCCACGTGCTTCCCACGTGGCTCCCTTTCCCCTGGTGTCTATAAAAACCCCCCAGGGGTCTTCAGTTGGGAGAGATCCAGAGTTTAGAGCAAGTTGTTGTAATTTTATTTTTAAGATGTGTAGTTGTTGTTCTTCTTCTTCTAGTTGTAGGTTTAGCAATTAGAGTGAAAGAGAGAGAGTGTGTAAAAGTTGTATTTGGAGGGTGACAACCAATACAAGTAATTACTTCTCTTCTTCTTTCCATTTATTTGTCTTTGTCATTTACTTTCATTTCCTTGTTGTAGTGTAACTTCCTCCTTACTTCTTTTCTTTTACTTTCTTGTTGTGTAACTCCCTTTCCCTTTACCTCTTTTTCTTGGTTGTTTCTTTTACCTTTATGGCTAACTAACTTTTCATTAGCATGGCTAACTAACTACTAACCCATTAATTTCTAACACTTGATTGATAACCCACATGAGTCAATAGTGTCAAACAAGTCATGCAAACAAGAGATATGGCATCTTAAGACGAAGGTTCTAACTCTAACTTACCTACAAGTATTTAACTTCTTATATTTCATACTTAAATGGTTTTTTGATGATATATGGGTTTTGTACTTTGCTTGTTGTGTAAGTTAGAGACTTCCTTTTACTTTGAACTTGCCGATACCATTAGTGCACTCGTGTCTTCCCATATTCTCGCCTTCTAATGGATCTTGATATGGGAATGTCCAAGTTTTTGCCGTGTAAAGCAAAGTTATAAGAAGAACTTTCACTCGATTTCCACGTGAATAGTTCCTTTGCATAAGGGGTAAACTTGCCTATGATCCATCGTGAGGCACATCTTCAAGAAGTTAGGGATTAATGGGAGCAATTAGTAGAAAGTTAGCCATGCGTTTTTATCATTAAGAAAAACCCCTTTTACAAATCACCAAAACATTTTTCAACAATTCTTAAAACAACTTGTTTTCACTTTTCAATTCTTTATTTAGAAACAAAGAACTTTCTTTCTTGAACTTTGAAGCTGCATTAAGCTTCCATCGCTCTCCCCCTCCTTGTGGATACGACCCGTATAGCCACTTCGCTACTACGGAAGAATCGCAAAAGCAGTAACTTCGACCCACTCCCTTCTACTTTTCTTGTGCTTGCTTTTATCGATCAAATTTGGCGCCGTTGCCGGGGAGGGAACGGCTTTATTGTTCACTACTAAAGATTGTTCTTTGTTTTTGTGTGTAGGAGAAGTACCAAGGAGTCACTATCACGGGAAAGCGAAGGAGGTGGCCAAGGACATTGCGCAAGGAGTCATTTGCCCTCGGAAAAATTCGTGTAAAAGCGAGTTTTTCCGATTGAAGTACTAACAAACTCGTTTACAGGGTTGCCGAAAGCCGCTAAAAAAATTGCTTTCTAAATTTTTAGTTTTCTTGGATGCTTCACCTTATGCATGTGTAATAAATTCAACAGAAATTCACTTGTTGCTTAATTGAAATTTGGACTAGACCTTTGCATATAGGGCACGTGTCTATTTCAATTTATTTCAATTTCTGTTGAAGAGTGCTGGAGACAAGGTACGTGTGCATTCATCTAGAATAGGACCAACATTTTTAAGTGATTTACCGCTTTGAGTGTTACCTTGTTGTGAATAAACTGTACACTTGCACAATTGACTTTAAGGGCAAAACTCAAATAAACAAGATAAGGTGGGGATTTCATCACCCTTCCTTAGCCCAAAAATCATCTCCAAGTGCACTCACATTTTCCCAAGCCTTAACTAAAAATCAATAGACGTTGGCCCTAGGGACATCTCGGACTCACTAAGAGATTAACCGAGGTTGGAAATTGTAAGAACTATACTCCTGCAAATCGGTGTCTAAGGAAAGTGGATTGAGAGGTAAAGCCTCGAAAGCTCCGTGATTTGGCGTAATTAGGCCCGTGGCTCTGCCCGATACCTTCCCCCGAGCTTTGCCCTTTCCTGGCCGATTAGCTTGTAGTCGAGTTCCTGTAACAACCTTCCCCAGAGAATCGACCAGTTAGGAGTCGTCTAGGTCTAGGTACCTTAGACTAAGGCTTGTGGTTGTTTTTCTTTCTTTTGTTTGTTTTTAGTTCTTTTTCAATTGTTTGTTGTCTTCACGTTGGTTGTGGTGTGCTGCATGCAAAAGTGGGTGAGAGATCCGTCAACTTCTAGATTAACAAGAAACACTTCTCTACCCTTGCATCCAGAACTGGTGATGGCGTCACTTCAAGATAGATTTTACCCGATCAGAACTTCACTTCCATCTTGCATAAAACTTCCTGAAGCAAACGGCAATAATTTGAGTTAAAGCCCCAATTCATTAACACTCTTCCCAAATTTCATGGTTTAGAATCAGAGGACGCATACTTCTTTGTTAGAGAATTTGAAGAAGTATGCCTCATGATGCGTATACCCCAGCTAGGAGACGATGCCGTTAGGTTACGTTTCATCCCTTTTTCCCTAAAGGACCTAGCTAAGAAATGGTTGTACAGCTTGGCAGCAGATTCAGTCACGACCTGGGATGATTTCGTCAAGGCCTTCTTGAAGAAATTCTACCCAATTCACAAAAATGCCCTCATTAGAAAGAACATCATGCAGTTTAAGCAAGACCCGAGCGAACCATTTTGGAGATACTTTGAGCGATTCAAAGATCTCCTCGCTCAGTGCCCTCATCATGGCATGGAGAAATGGCGTCAGTGCCAGATTCTCTACGATGGCTAGACTATCAAACGAAAACCCTTTTAGAGACCATGTGTCAGGGAGGGTTCTTGCAGAAGGATGAGAATCAGGGTTGGGATTTGTTTGAGGATTTAGCTGAGAAAACCCTGCAATGGGAGCCAGCCTCGGAGAAACCTAGGAATTCATAATCTATAGCTTCAAGAGGAGGGCTCCTATCCCTAGAATCATCTGTTGGCCCAAAGGCCTATCACCCTAGTTTTGATGATGATCAACTCATGAAGTTATATTTACTAATGATCTTGTGTTTAATTAGTGACAGATTCTTTATCAAGATCTTAGTAGGTGTGGAGCTTCAACAAAGGATTTAAAATCAAGTTGGAAGCTAGCACCGGTTGATTCACGAGCCTATGCATCAAGACCACATCTAGAGATGAGCTCGGTGGATTGCACTTGGACCAAGTCAAGAAGATGAGAAGCCTTCAAGGGAAGACTTCAAGAAGTTGAAGACTTGTGTCTAGGTATAAGATTTGTATTTTTATTTTAGATAAAATGTAAAGGATAGAATAGTTGGTGGATTGCTCAAGTTATATCACACACACTCTTGATAGAACTCTTGATAGGATTGCTTTCATAAAAGATTTCTATGTCTTAGAAAAGAATTTTTATTTTGGAAAAAGATTTTTTCTTTGTGACAAAATATCTACTTTGGTTTTTGGTATTTCTATTATACACATCTTTAACCAAAACCAAGTTATATGCTTAATGACAAAAACATAGATATTTCATTATGATTGTGTAGTGGATCATATCCATACACACTATGCCTTAATAAGTTCAAAATATCTTGTTTTTGTATTTTGTGAAGTTATAAAAAAAATAAGTTTTAGAAAAAATGTTTTTAGAAAAACAGTTTTTATTGTGATTAAAACTATTTTTTAGATTTACTGTGAATTTATGGGATTTTTATTAAGTTAAAAGACCTATTTTCAAATCTCATATCTGTGCAGAACTGAGGACTGGCTGACAGACCAAGTCGGTCGACTGGACCGGTCGACCGATGTGCACAGCCTTGTGCACGTTGTCAGCACAGTGGCCGGTCGACCGGGACGGTCGACCGCTGGAGAGTGCTTTGCTCTCAGGTTTTCTCGGTCGACGACCGGACCGGTCGACCGGAAGGAGGAAACTGTGTTTCCTCAAAGAGGACGGTCGACCGGACCGGTCGACCGGAGGCTCCAACGGTCGGATTTTTGACCGTTGGCGGTCGACCGGCCCGGTCGACCGACAGTACTGACAGATTCCAACGGCTAGTTTTTGACAGCCTATAAATTGGGGGTCTTGTCAACTGTTTTGAGGTTAAGATTTTGGAGATTTCAAAGCCAGTTTTTCCTACTCATTTCAGAAGTTTTCTTCCACAAAATAGAGAGCAAATACTTCCCATCTAAAGGGAGTTTTTATCAAGAGAGTGTAAAAAGTGATTCTTTGAGTTTTTCACCATAGTCCTTCCTTGCTTTTTCTCACACCACACTTGAGCTATTCATTGCTAGATATTCCTATAGGTGTGTTGTAGTGAGAGTGCTCTTTAGGTGATCAAGTGTTGTGATCATCAAAGAGATTTCTTCTTTGTTCTTTGAGGAGACGGGCAAGTGTGCTCGTTGTTGGTGTGGAGTTCGGTTGTGAACTCTTTGGTTCGAGGTGCGGCCTCGGCGAGTCGGTGGACTTGCGTGTGTACGGGACTTGGGAGTCCGAGGGCTTGTAGGTGTTGCGGCATCGGGAGAGATCCATTGGGATCTTGCATAGTGGAAAACCTTCGTGTGTCGAAGGCGGGGATGTAGAGCAAGTGTGCTCGAACCTCAAAACATACCCTTGTGTTTGCGATTGCTCACTCTTGCTCTCTTTCTTACTTTGTCTCTTTTATATCTTGCATTACTTACATTGTCTTTACTTTACATGCTTGATATATACCCTTGTGCTTAATTGTTATATATACTTGCGTGGGATTATTGCTAACACTAGTATTCAACCAAGAGAGCCAACGCGGCACCTCAACCCATTCAAGGGAATTTAGAGGAGATTGTTCAGAGCCTCGCAAGGGGAATTCGGCAACACTCTTGTGTTATACCTAAGTGTTTAATTAAAAGAAGTTTAATTTGGTCATAATATTTTAATTCCGCATTATTTGTTCATAAGTGACCATTAGATTAGCCAACACCTATTCACCACCCTCCCTCTAGGTGTTATTTCATCATCCATAGCTGCCGAGGCTAAGATTGCTACCCTAATGAGAAGGATAGAGGCTCTGCAAACAAAAGAGCCTGCCAGTGTCAACCAGATCAACCCACCAATAATCACAATCCGGTTGTTCGTATTGTCAGGCACCAAACCATGTTTTTGAAGAGTGCCCTGTTTTCCATGCCCAGCAAGTGCCACCGGAACACCTGAACGCGGCTTACTCACGGCCGCCTCACAACCCTTACTCACAGACCTACAATCCCAGCTGGAGAAATCACCCCATTTCTCCTGGGCCCAAAACAATCCTCCCAGGCCTAATTTTTCCAACAACTTTCACCATCCTACTCCTCCACCAACTTTTCCCAGTCAAGCCCCAGCTTCCTCCTCCCAAGGCTCACCAATGGAAAAAAAACAGTAAATTGGAGGAGAGCATAGAGGCTTTCATAAAGTCCCAAACCACTTTATGCAAAACCAGGGACAAACTCTGAACAGTCATTCACAGGTCATATCAAGATTGGAAATGCAGATGAGCCAGTTAGCTAGCTCCCTAAGTGAAAGACCTAAGGGTACTTTGCCTAGTCAGCCATTAGTAACCCAAAAACCTCCAATCAAGCATATGAAATTCATGATCCATCGATTAACCAGTGTAATGTTGTTCACACACTGCGATCTGGAAAGAAGGTAGACAACCAGGTTTACCAACAGAAAAGTCCAGTCCATCCTGATCCCACTCTAGCCTCCACCTCTGCTAGTTCCTCCCAATCCACTCTACAAACATTTGACGAGGACAAAGCTGCTGAACAAGTTCATAAGCCTGTAGCACCCTTTCCCAATAGGCTTAGGAACAACAATAAAAATATGCACATGGAGAAAATGCTAGAGATGTTCAACCAGGTCAAATTGAATGGGCCACTTCTTGACGCTATCCAACAAGTCCCGGCTTATGCCAAATTTCTTAAGGATATGTACAAAGAAGAAAAAGACCAATGTGCCCAAGAAAGTCTTCTTGGCCACTAATATAAGCGAAATTCTGTCTGGTCCCATTCCGGTGAAATATAAGGATCCTGGATGTCCCACCATTTCTTGCACCATAGGACAGACCGAAATCAGTAGGGCGCTTCTTGACCTGGGAGCAAGTATCAAATTGCTACCTCTCTCAGTATACCAGCAACTTGGGTTGGGTGAGCTAAGCCCAACTCGAGTCACCATTCAGCTAGCTGACCGATCTGTGAAGATCCCGAAGGGGAAAATCACAGACGTCCTCATCCGGGTCGGGATTTCATTTACCCCGTTGACTTCATTATGCTTGAGACCCAACCTGTGTCCAATCTTAGGTCTCAAACTCCCGTCATCTTAGGGCGCCCATTCCTTACTACAGCCAATGCCATAATCAACTGTAAGAACGGGTCCATGCGATTGACTTTTGGAGACATGACGAAGGAAGTCAATGTCTTCAATCTTGGAAGACAACCTAGGGATGTTAATGATCAGACGTTTGAGGTCAATTCTATTGAAAACCTGACCAGTGAGCATGAGGAAAGTATGAAGACAGAAACTGAGGCAGAGTTTGATCTGGAGGCTGAGGATTTTAATCTAAACCAGATCATAAATTCAGCAGTGGATTGGGTATCAAACCCAAGTGTACCCCATCCTAGGATTGAAAACCTAGAGATTGCCTCCAATGAAGCAACACCTTCCCTAGAGCTTAAAGCCTTGCCTGAACACCTCAAGTACGCCTACCTGGGCGGAAAGGACACCTTGCCAGTCATCATAGCAACACACCTTAATGTCTATTCTGGAAAGATATAGGGAAGCCATTGAATGGACGATGAAGGATATCAAGGGAATAAGTCCAGCCATAGTGCAACATAGAATCCATTTAGTCGATGAAGCAACCCCTAGGAGGGACCCACAATATAGGCTTAACCCTCTCATGCAAGAGGCAGTTAAGGCTGAAATTCTGAAACTATTACATAATGGGATAATTTATCCCATTTCTGATAGTCAATGGGTTAGCCCTGTTCATGCGTTCCCAAAGAAGGCTGGCTTTACGGTAGTAGAAAATGAGGAAAAAGAGTTGGTACAAACAAGACTGTCTACCAAGGTTCGTGTTTGTATCGACTACAGGAAGTTGAATGCAGCTACCCGTAAAGACCACTTCCCGCTATCCTTCATCGACCAAATGCTTGAGCGTTTAGCTGGACATGAGTACTACTGCTTTCTATATGGGTACTCGGGATACAATCAGATCCCCATTGCTACAGAAGACCAGGAAAAGACGACGTTCACCTGCCCGTTCGGAACCTTTGCTTATCGGCGCATGCCTTTTGGATTGTGCAATGCTCCTGCAACGTTCCAACGGTGCATGCTTAGTTTGTTCTCTGACATGGTGGAACGTTTTCTTGAGATTTTCATGGATAACTTCTCCATCTACGGAGATTCATTTGATAGTGTCTTCATCACTTAGAGTTAGTGCTACAAAGATGCATTGAGAAGAACCTAACTCTAAACTGGGAAAAATGTCACTTCATGGTGAGACAGGGGATTGTCTTGGGCCATGAGATTTCGAGGAGAGGCATAGAGGTGGATAAGGCTAAGGTAGAAGTAATTGCTAAGCTTCCACCACCCAAAAGCATCAAGGATATTAGATCCTTTCTAGGGCATGCTGGGTTCTACCGACGGTTCATTAAGGATTTTAGCAAAATCGCTAGGCCCTTAACCAACCTGCTCGCTAAGGACGTGCCCTTTGATTTCAACGATGAGTGTTTTAAATCATGGGGGAAGCTTAAGCAAGAACTTATCTCTGTGCCTATCATTTCTGCTCCTAATTGGACCCAGCCATTTGAAATCATGTGTGATGCATCTGATTTTGCTATTGACGTTGTTCTAGGACAGCGCATAGATAAAAGGCAGCACGTGATTTATTACTCGAGTAGGACTTTGAATGACGCCTAACAGAATTATACAACGACTGAGAAGGAAATCTTGGCCGTTGTCTTTGCGTTAGAAAAGTTCCGGCCTTACTTGTTAGGTTCGAAAACGGTGATTTTTATGGATCACTCGGCTCTGAAATGCCTCACGACCAAGAAGGAAGCAAAAGCCCGACTGATTCGGTGGATCCTTTTGCTTCAAGAATTTGACTTAGAAATCCAGGATAAAAGAGGTATAGAAAATGTGGTTGCTGATCATCTCTCACAAATTCCGAATGCACCAACCATCCAAGCTCCGATCAACGAGGATTTCCCAGACGAGCACATCCTAGCCATTCTTAAGGAACCCTGGTATGCGGACATCGTTAATTACCTGGCCACGGGACAATTACCTGCTGATTGGACAAAGCAAGACCAAGACCGCTTTTTTGCCCAAGTACGGTACTTCTTCTGGAAGAATCGTATCTTTTTAAGTATTGTCCAGACCAAATAATTAGATGATGCATACCCGAGGAGGAACAGAGGAGTGTGCTCAGCTTTTCCCATGACCTTGCATGCGGAGGACACTTTGGTCCCCGCAAGACTGCAGAGAAGGTTCTACAAAGTGGGTTCTACTGGCCCACTTTGTTCAAAGACTCATATCATTTTTACAAGTCATGTGCAAACTGTCAGAAGATCGGGAAAATTTCTAGAAGAGACATGATACCCCTGAACCCGATTCTTGAAGTTGAAATTTTTAATGTTTGGGATATTGATTTCATGGGGCCATTCCCCAACTCCTTCGGTAACCAATTCATTTTGGTTGCTGTAGATTATGTCTCTAAGTGGGTAGAAGCTGTGCCAACTAAGACGAATGACAACAAAGTGGTTGTCAAATTTCTCAAAGATAACATCTTCTCCCGATTTGGCACCCCCAGAGCGATAATTAGTGATAATGGATCACATTTCTGCAACAGAGTTTTTAAAGCTCTGATGCGAAAATATTCCATCAATCACAAGTTATCCACTCCGTACCATCCCCAGACAAATGGGCAGGTAGAAGTCACCAATCGACAACTCAAGCTCATTCTGGAAAAGACTGTCGGACAAAACCGAAAGGATTGGTCGGTTAAGCTCAATGATGCATTGTGGGCTTACCGCACTGCTTTTAAGACAGTTCTGGGGATGTCTCCTTACAGAATCGTGTTTGGAAAAGCCTGCATCTGCCAGTAGAGTTAGAACATCGGGCCCTCTGGGCAATTAAGCAACTCAACTTTGACCTGACCAAGGCCGGTGAACTTAGGAAACTGAAGATTTCAGAATTAGAGGAGATACGGAATGAAGCTTATGAGAATGCACGAATCACTAAGAGCAGAACTAAACTTTTTTATGACCAAATCATAACCCGAAAAAACTTTGCACCGGGAGATAGGGTTCTGCTATATAACTCTAGGCTTCATATTTTCGCGGGGAAGCTGAAAACTCGTTGGTCAGGACCGTTCATTGTGCGCACTGTTTTCCCACACTGTGATGTGCTTATTGCATACCCTAAAAACAATAAGGAATTTAAAGTGAATGGGCAAAGACTGAAGCCCTTCTTGACCACTGAGCCTATGACTTCAGATGATAATGTGCTGACTCTTTTTGCCCCGTCATACACCTAACCACAACAAACAAACAAATAAAATTAAAAAAAAAATTTATATGCTTACCCCGTGTACATTCTTTTTGACATTTCTTTAGCCTATTCGCACTTGGCCGGCCCGAGTCCACGAAAACGGTGACATCATTTCTTCCCCCTATTTATTGCATTTACATTTCCATATGCATTCATTGAGGACAATGCATTAGATAGGTGTGGGGGGGTGCTAACACTTTCTTTTTTATTTTATTCTTTCTCTTTCTAAAAAAAAAAGATTGAAAAGAAATTTCATACTCTTTATATAAATACCAAAAGATTGTAGGAATTACGGGAACCTTATTAATGAATCTTTATTTTTGCCTAATAAACAAGAAAGATTGGTTTGACTAAAAAGTTAGAAGGGATAAGGAAAATAACTCATACATTTTAGTTAGCCTTAGTAGAATATGCATAACCCACACACACATGCTTGGGATTTAGAGACACAACTCTGAAAAAAAAAAAAGCTGGATAATTGTGCCTCAAGAAGCATGATTACTCACGCCAAAAAAAAAAATACAATAATGTAATCTTGATTTCGTGGCTACTCTACTTGCATATTTGACCTGAAGGGTGTTTTTCCACCTGGTGCCCTAAGACCATCTGGTTTGGGAGTCATCGGTTTGATATGTGTTACATAAGTGAAGTAGAAAGTCTAATGGAATCAAGAATAATAAGTAAATATTAATAAAATTAAATGATATTCAGAGTTGAGTTGAAAAATCCCAAGCACATCACTTACACATTATGCATATCTATCTAAAGCAAAATAAAAAAAATGAGTTAGAAGTACAAGATCCTTCCTAAATTTAAAGAAAAATCATAGTTTCTTCTTTTATGAAGGCTAAAGTATAAGAGGATTTATGAGGGTTAAACCTAATTCTTACATCATTCGGTCATTTTTACTTAGATGATTGAAAGTTCTTTTTCATGACAAAATTTTTCTAACGATTAACTACTTACTGGATTTTGTGGGTGCAATCCGCTGAAAACCCTCAGGAGACAACATTCCTCCTCTAGGGGAAACCTAGAGGTTTAAAGGCCTGTTGCACATGCTCAGTGCAATCGCATAACCTGCGAAAGTGGTATAATAATTTTCTTATTTTGTTTTGCTCGGGACGAGCAAAAAGATAAGTGTGGGGTGTGATTAGTCTCTAATTTTGCATTATTTTCATCACATTCTCATATTTATTTCATGTAAAATTCTGCTAATAAAACCTTGCTTGCTTGATCCTAGGTTCATGGTGTGCAAATGAAGAAGAAGACCTAAATCACCATTTAATTGGTGATTAAAGGCCTACCAAGTAGCCATTGACTTTAGGGAGGCAATTTCGTCAGTTCAGAGCATCAAATCCAGAAACCAGCAGAAGATCCTGACAGGGGCCAGACTGGGCGACGCGCTGCCCAAAGCCAGGCGCGCGCGCCTGCGCTTTGGGCCACGTGCTTCCCTCGTGGCCCCCTTTCCCTGGTGTCTATAAAAACCCCCCAGGGGTCTTCAGTTGGGAGAGATCCAGAGTTTAGAGTAAGTTGTTGTAATTTTGTTTTTAAGATTTGTAGTTGTTGTTCTTCTTCTTCTAGTTGTAGGTTTAGCCATTATAGTGAAAGAGAGAGAGTGTGTAAAAGTTGTATTTGGAGGGTGACAACCAATACAAGTAATTACTTCTCTTCCTTCTTTCCATTTATTTGTCTTTGTCATTTACTTTCATTTCCTTGTTGTAGTGTAACTTCCTCCTTACTTCTTTTCTTTTACTTTCTTATAGTGTAACTCCCTTTCCCTTTACCTCTTTTTCTTGGTTGTTTCTTTACCTTTATGGCTAACTAACTTTTCATTAGCATGGCTAAATAACTACTAACCCATTAATTTCTAACACTTGATTGATAACCCACATGAGTCAATAGTGTCAAACAAGCCTTGTGCAAACAAGAGCTATGGCATCTTAAGACGAGGGTTCTAACTCTAACTTACCTACAAGTACTTACCTCTTATATTTCATACTTAAATGGTTTTTTGATGATCTATGGGTTTTGTACTTTGCTTGTTGTGTAAGTTAGAGACTTTCCTTTTAACTTTACCGATACCATTAGTGCACTCGTGTCTTCCCGTATTCTCACCTTCTAATGGATCTTGATATGGGAATGTCCAAGTTTTTGCCGTGTAAAGCAAAGTTATAGGAAGAACTTTCACTAGATTTCCACGTGAATAGTTCCTTTGCATAAGGGGTAAACTTGCCTATGATCCATCGTGCACATCTTCAAGAAGTTAGGGATTAATGGGAGCAATTAGTGGAAAGTTAGCCATGCGTTTTTACCATTAAGAAAAACCCACTTTTACAAATCACCAAAACATTTTTCAACAATTCTTAAAACAACTTGTTTTCACTTTTCAATTCTTTATTTGAAAACAAAGAACTTTCTTTCTTCTTGAACTTTGAAGCCGCATCAAACTTCCATCGCTCTCCCTCCTTATGGATACGACCCGTATAGCCACTTTGCTACTATGGAAGAATCGCAAAAGCAGTAACTTTGACCCACTCCCTTTCTACTTTTCTTGTGCTTGCTTTTTGTCGATCAATGGCCAAGAAGTAAGGCACTCTAAGAGGTTAGCATGGCTAGTGGGAGAAATTAGCAGTAAGTTTAGCCATGAGTTTTCTTTCTTTTTACTTTGTTTTTAAAATCATTTTTCAAATCACTTTATTGTGTTTTTATCTTGATTTTCATCTCCTTTTTCTTGTTCTGTTTTTTTCCTTTTAGGTCCTTTCGAAAATAAGAAGAACTCGTTAACACTTTCCTGACAAGATCGATAAAGCTTTTATCGCCTCCAGTCCCTATGGTTTGACCCGTATAGCCTCTATGCTATCACGATAGTATCGAGGAAGTCAAACCACCACTAGCACTTTCACTGATTTCAAAACACACATTTTTCGTGCACGTTTTCCCCTCTACTACCACAAACTCTTTAGTATTTTATCCATTTCTCAACGATTTTGTCCACCTTCTCTAATATTTTGTCCACCTTTTCAAATATTTTGTCCCATTTTTCTAATATTTTGTACACCTAATTTTGTCCAAATTTTGTCCAACTTCTCTAATATTTTGTCCACCTTCTCTTATATTTTGTCTACCTTTTCAAATATTTTGTCCACTTTCTCTAATATTATGTCCACTTTGAAAAACACCTAGAGGGGGGGTGAATAGGTGTTAGTGCTAATCTAAAACTAAATGCAAAATTAAGTGCGCTAAATGCGAAAGCTAATGCAAATTATGTACAAACTAATACAATACAACAAGTGTAGCCGAATTCCCTTGTGAGGCTCTGGACTAACTCCCCTTGATTCCCCTTGAAATGGGTTGAGGCGCTATGTGAAGCTTTTGTTGGATGAGTATAAGTTGGGCACACACACACAAGCAATCCAAGCAATGTGCACACACAATCAAGCCAAGCAATCAAGGATACAGAAATATGGATTATGCAAGGCACAACACAAGCAAATAAATATGATATAACAAGATGAATTATGCTCAACACAAGCAAATATGATATGAATGAAGTATGATGCTTTGCACAAATGTAAAGAGAGAGAGTTTAGAGACAAGTGGATCAAACGCAAATACAAAGATATGTTTCGAGGTTCGAGCACCCTTGCTCTACATCCCCGCCTACACCACCGTGTAGGATTTCCAATCCACTATACCGTCCACCGAGGACTCCCACCGAGGGAACCTTCACCGAGAAGGATTTGAACAACAATGGAGTACCTAACTCCTCTCTCAAACAACCACCTCACAACCGAGGGGTAGGCCCGTAGCCAAATACAACAACAACAACAACACCTCTACCGAAGAGGGTTACAACCAAATCTCCACCTCTCACTAGAGGGAGCAAACCAATCACCCGATCACCTCTACCAAAGAGGGATACAACAAGAATAAGGGTGTTTACAACAAGTGGTTCCAAAAACCACAAACTCAAACTCTCTTTCTTTTCTCTTTTCTTTCCACAAAAACAAGATCCTAAATAGATTAGGATAGGTGATAGCTCAAGTGTGGAAGACTAGGTGTTTTTGGAAACAAGCAACAAAGAAAAACTAATTGGGAAGTCTCTTGTAAAAGATAGAAAATGCAAGATCAAATCAAAATTCCAAAACCTAGTTTTCTTTGATTTTCTAAAAACCAAAATAATGAAGATCAGAAGTTTTAAAGCCCACAAACTCTTTTTAAAACTCTTTTAAACACCTCAGAAAACAGGAATTTTTCCTCTTAAAAAAACTTGGCCAAAATCCCCAAAGAGATGGGGTTTATATAGGCCCATCAGAAAACTAGCCGTTAGGCTGAGCTGGCAGCCTGACAGGCTGCCGGTCGACCGACCCGGTCGACCGCCAACGGTCAGAAATATGACCGTTGGGCAACTGCGGTCGACCGGCCCGGTCGACCCAGACAAACAGAGAGCAGAGCTCTCATCCCGGTCGACCGGCACGGTCGACCCAAACAACCCGAGAGCAGAGCTCTCAGACCCGGTCGACCGGCTCGGTCGACCGTCCCAGTGACTCCAAACGTGCACAGATCTGTGCACGTCCGGTCGACCGTCCCAGTGACTCCAAACGTGCACAGATCTGTGCACGTCCGGTCGACCGGCCCGGTCGACCGGACATCAGCCAAGTCGACTAATAACCTGGCTTAGTCGACTGGTTGAGTCTGGAACTGAAAACTGGGTCAGAAAACTTGAGAAAAATATTTTATAAAAATCTTTTAATACTTCTAAAAATCACCAAAAATATTTTTATCATTTTATATCAAAACTCAAACAAGTGATAAAAGTTTCAAGACATGTATCAACATATTCAATTCATTTTGAGTCTTGCAAATTTTATCAAAAACAAAGCTAGTATTTTTGTCAAACTTGATTTTTCCAAAACATGAATAGGATAGTCAAAATAAGTTTGTCTAGCAACTTTAAATCATGTATGTATATCTAGAACATATCTAATATACATAGAAATAAAGTAAACTTGTTTTGATCTACTATCCATGAAAACCAAAATCCAAATCATGAAACGTGTGTGTTGTGCACTTGAGCATATCAACTATACTAAACTTTACAAATGGATCTAAAACACACTATCTAAACTATGGATACCTAAGTCTTCTTGACGATCTTCATCTTCAAGTAGACTTGCTCCAAAACACCATCCATGGGCTAGGCAATGTGTGATCTTGACGCTTTGGCCCTGGAATCATCATGAAAAGCTTCTAAACTCCTTGTTGAAGCTAATCACCAACTAATATCTTGTTAATGATCTGAAACTTAAACAACACAAGATTATTAGTAAACATAACTACATGAGTTAATCATCATCAAAACTAGAGTGGAAGGCCTTTGGGCCAACAATCTCCCCCTTTTTGATGATGACAAAACTCATGGAGTTATATATGCTTGGATTAAAGTAAAACTTCAAAGAAGCTCCCCCTTAACTCATGCATAAGCAAATAAACATAATAATATGCAATGAAGGCTCTTAAAACATGAATGCATAAATATGCATAAGCAATAAAGGTTCTAGATACCAATGAAATATTCAAAAAAAACATGCTCTAGATACCAATTAACAAATAAACATTTTCTAGATGCTCTAGATACCAACTCTAGATACCAATTAACATGCATTAAACTATATTAGACTTAATATATGCAAAAACATAACTATGCATATATAAATCTAAAACAAACTCAAATCTTTCTCCCCCTTTTTGTCAATCATCAACAAAGGGGTAAACAATCAAAACAATACAAACAATGGTCTCCCCTTTTTTGTCTAAAACAAAAACAAAGTCAATAAGGGGTGACTACAAACATGATATCAATTAAAAATATGTCAATGAAGTATCTTGATACCAAATGAAAATAAACAAAGATTAATAAATGTTATATGCTATATACATTCATGAAGAGGAAGACGCTAAGTTAGCTTCCCTACACATATGCATTACATGAAGGAGGGATGTTAAGCCCTAATTCACATAACACACATTATGTAATGAATAAGAGGAGATGTGAAGCTCCCCCTACACACGTGTAACACATAAGGAAGAGATGTTAAGCTCTTCAATACACAATACACTCAACATGAATCTATATGCATATAGTCAATACAAATCAAAACTTTTGTATTTTTTTCCTCAAAAATAATTTTAGATACCAATTTTAAGTAAAAACACATGAAACATCTTGATATCAATGGAAATTAAACATAATAAATTTTTGAATGTCTAAACAAAATTTTGATACCAATTGTAAATAATTTTCATAGTAAACATATGATACCAATATGAAATTTTCAATCATAAAGTAAGGGAGTGGGAAACAAATACCAATTGAAGAATCACCAATTGAAAGACAAAATTAAATTTCTCCCCCTTTATGAAATACCAACTAAAAAGATGCATGGGCTTGATACCAATTTAAAAGTAATCAATTGAAACAAAATTGAAACTCAAGCACTAGCATAAACAAGATTTTGTGAAAAATTTATATCTTAAGCACAAATAAAAGTGTATGAAATAGAATGTGTACCAATCACCAATAGATGATACCAATTGAAAATATACATACACAATAAACATATGAGTATACAAAAAGATCAAAAAGATACCAATTGAAAGAGTTCAATGATACCAATTGACATAGCAATAAGTTCAAGTGTATACATCATATTACAATACCTCCCAATCAAGGTTCAAGTTTTAAATGATTTTCATTTTAAAGCATACAAGACCATGATCTCCCATCCATCCGCCCATTGAAGGTAGGGGTTTTCAAAAATAGATTTGAAAATAGAGTACGTTGAAAAACTCTACCATAATGAAGAATACCGTAACTAGTTAAATGGAAAAACTTTTAAACTAGTACGAAATCCTTCAAGTAAGGAATAAAAAACAAATATATATCATGAAAATATGAAATTCACAAGATAGTCAACACTCATAAGTATAAATATGACTCATGAAAACAAAACATGAGCAAGCAATAAAAGTGAGTGTACAAGTATAATGTGAAGAACATGATCATGAAATATACAATTTAGCTCAATATCCTTTAAACATGAAAACATGAAAACATCCAAAATATGAAAATCATTAAAACATATTTAATCTTCAAGGCATATGTATGTCTAATGCAAACTAAAGTATACATACATATCCAAAACACAACGAGTCCACAAAATATATGCATTAAGGCACGTGGCTCAAAAAAGGATAAACATGTATATCTAATAGTTTGGACAAGATAGACATATACATGAAGTTAAACAATTAAACACAAAATCAAGAAAATCTAAATCTTCATCAAAACAAATTTCATTTCAAGGTATATGTATGAATTGTCAACACAATAAATATACATACATATCCCTAAACACAATTGAGTCCATATATAGATTTGCATGAAAGGCAAATGACTCAAGGGGTATACATGTATGTCTTAAAGTTTGGCAATACAAACATATACATGAAGTGAAAACTCATAAAATAAATTCAAAAATAGGAATACAAGTTTAAAATGCATGAATCATCAAAACTAGATTATACTAGCACATCTAATGGGTTCAAATAAGCATTCAACTCAAACATATATAGATTTATTTGTGGCCCACTATATGCACAAGTATATAACTAGTCTTAATGAAAACTAACATCTAAACATGTAACCTACACATGAAGCATCAAAACTCAATAAAAAAAAACCATCATGATAAACTAAAACATGATTACTATGTAAATTCACATGTATTAGATTCATGATGTACATTATAGCTTAAACAATAGTGAGAACACTAAGTATGGGTTCATGCAAGCATGAGTGTCTCAAATACTATACATGTATGTCAAGGATCTAATAAATGTGATATTTACACACTAATCCATAGACAAAGAAAACATGCTATAAAAACATCAATATGAAAGCATGTAAACAATAATAAGGAGTTAAGAATTGTTACCAAAACCTAGAAGGCAACTCTCCTTATCTCCAAAACATGGTGGTCATCTCCACCAAATCTTCCCTTGAAAGTGATGCATCCAATTGATTTCCTTTTAAGTCCGGAACGCATCCACTCCAAGATGTCATCACTCTCACGTCATGTGAGAGCCCACACCTACATCAAAAACTTTAGGGGTGGTCTTTGGTACCCATATCTTATTGGGTCCATGGGGGTTAGTCCCTTCTCTAACCCAAACAAACTTCTTTGCTAAATTCTCAACATGTAAACGATCATAGCAAAATTTAGCAAGATGACCTTTTCGGCCACAATGTGTACATGTGTACACATGAGCATACATGTGTTGATGGTGTCCGTGTGGAGCATGTGTATGCCGTGGAGGGTGTGCATGCATAAAAGTTGGAACTTGTTTCTTACGAACCAAGGTTTCCAAGCGTGAGTGGTTCATGGCACATTGGCTCATAGTGGAGCCCAAACAATCTACCTTCTTCTTAAGCAAGCAAATATCATCATTAATCTTAGAAGAAGAAGTGTGGCATGCAATAGGTAGAGTGTGTGATACTACCCTAGCATGGCAACATGAGCATCAATCTTATTTTGTAAAATAACATTTTTCTTTAAACACACATCTAAATCATTTAAAATGGAAATAATTTTATTTTTCAAATCAACATTCTCTTTAAAACAAAATCAATTTTTGAAGACAAGTTTTCATTTTCCTCAAAATAGCATGGCAATCATTTTTATTTTTTAAAAAGTTATTTTCTTTAAGTGCAAGATCAAGTTGAGATTTTAATGAATCCCTCTCATTAGCAATCTCCTCTTTCTCTTGCAAAACAACATCAAGTCTAGAATGTAAACTCTTATTTTCTTTTTCAATTTCTAGACTTTTCTTTTTAAAATCTTATAATTTTCAATTAATTTTTCACACACAATAGAAGTTCTTCATTCAAAGCATGAGCATCAACATAATCATTTGAAGAACTAGCACAATCATCATTATCTAAGTGGGGTTCCGAATGTACCTCAAGGGAGTCATTCCCTTGAACCATGAAGCATTGTGACTCGGACTCTCCCCTAGATTCCTCTTCTTGAATTTGCACTTGAAGCTCGGAGGTGGTGGTGGTTGTTGTCAATTTGTTCCACACTGCAAAGGCGGAATCAATGTTAGAAACACACATAAGATAATCTTTAGGTAATGTGCTTCTAATGGCCTCTAGGGCTTGTGCATTGGCTCCTATATGATTGCGATCACTAAGAAAGGATTCTTTGGTAATAGCAAGATAAACTTTATGACCTAGGGTTTGTAAATAAACGGTCATCCTAATCTTCCAAACATGAATGTTGGAAGGGTCATACATAGGTGGGGTCATGAAGGCCATGGTAAACTATATGTGTGCAAACAAAAGATTAGCAACCAAAAGGATCTCACTCCTAAGATGTTAAGCCTAAGTATCAGGAGCACTAGCTCTGATACCAATTGAAAAGCACCTAGAGGGGGGGTGATTAGGTGTTAGTGCTAATCTAAAACTAAATGCAAAACTAAGTGCGCTAAATGCGGAAGCTAATGCAAATTATGCACAAACTAATACAATACAACAAGTGTAGCCGAATTCCCCTTGTGAGACTCTGGACTAACTCCCTTGATTCCCCTTGAAATGGGTTGAGGCGCTATGTGAAGCTCTTGTTGGATGAGTATAAGTTGGGCACACACACACAAGCAATCCAAGTAATGTGCACACACAATCAAGCCAAGCAATCAAGGATATAGAAATATGGATTATGCAAGGCACAACACAAGCAAATAAATATGATATAACAAGATGAATTATGCTCAACACAAGCAAATATGATATGAATGAAGTATGATGCTTTGCACAATGTAAAGAGAGAGAGTTTAGAGATAAGTGGATCAAACGCAAACACAAAGATATGTTTCGAAGTTCGAGCACCCTTGCTCTACATCCCCGCCTACACCACCGTGTAGGATTTCCAATCCACTATACCGTCCACCGAGGACTCCCACCGAGGGAACCTTCACCGAGAAGGATTTGTACAACAATGGAGTACCTAACTCCTCTCTCAAACAACCACCTCACAACCGAGGGGTAGGCCCGTAGCCAAATACAATAACAACAACACCTCTACCGAAGAGGGTTACAACCAAATCCCACCTCTCACTAGAGGGAGCAAACCAATCACCCGATCACCTCTACCAAAGAGGGATACAACAAGAATAAGGGTGTTTACAATAAGTGGTTCCAAAAACCACAAACTCAAACTCTCTTTCTTTTCTCTTTTCTTTTCCACAAAAACAAGATCCTAAATAGATTAGGATAGGTGATAGCTCAAGTGTGGAAGACTAGGTGTTTTTTGGAAATAAGCAACAAAGAAAAACTATTGGGAAGTCTCTTGTAAAAGATAGAAAATGCAAGATCAAATCAAAATCCCAAACCTAGTTTTCTTTGATTTTTCAAAAACCCAAAATAATAAAGATCAGAAGTTTTAAAGCCCACAAACTCTTTTTAAAACTCTTTTAAACACCTCAGAAAACAGGAATTTTTCCTCTTAAAAAACTTGGCCAAAATCCCCAAAGAGATAGGGTTTATATAGGCCCATCAGAAAACTAGCCGTTAGGCTGAGCTGGCAGCCTGACAGGCTGCCGGTCGACCGACCCGGTCGACCGCCAACGGTCAGAAATATGACCGTTGGGCAACTGCGGTCGACCGGCCCGGTCGACCAGACAACAGAGAGCAGAGCTCTCATCCCGGTCGACCGGCACGGTCGACCCAAACAACCCGAGAGCAGAGCTCTCAGACCCGGTCGACCGGCTCGGTCGACCGTCCCAGTGACTCCAAATGTGCACAGATCTGTGCACGTCCGGTCGACCGGCTCGGTCGACCGGACATCAGCCAAGTCGACTAATAACCTGGCTTAGTCGACTAGTTGAGTCTGGAACTGAAAACTGGGTCAAAAAACTTGGGAAAAATATTTTATAAAAATCTTTTAATACTTCTAAAAATCACCAAAAATATTTTTATCATTTTATATCAAAACTCAAACAAGTGATAAAAGTTTCAAGACATGTATCAACATATTCAATTCATTTTGAGTCTTGCAAATTTTATCAAAAACAAAGCTTGTATTTTTGTCAAACTTGATTTTTTCAAAACATGAATAGGATAGTCAAAATAAGTTTGTCTAGCAACTTTAAAGCATGTATGTATATCTAGAACATATCTAATATACATAGAAATAAAGTAAACTTGTTCTGATCTACTATCCATGAAAACCAAAATCCAAATCATGAAACGTGTGTGTTGTGCACTTAAGCATATCAACTATACTAAACTTTACAAATGGATCTAAAACACACTATCTAAACTATGGATACCTAAGTCTTCTTGACGATCTTCATCTTCAAGTAGACTTGCTCCAAAACTCCATCCATGGGCTAGGCAATGTGTGATCTTGACGCTTTGGCCCTGGAATCATCATGAAAAGCTTCTAAACTCCTTGTTGAAGCTAATCACCAACTAATATCTTGGTTAATGATCTGAAACTTAAACAACACAAGATTATTAGTAAACATAACTACATGAGTTAATCATCATCAAAACTAGAGTGGAAGGCCTTTGGGCCAACACACTTATGCTAATATTGTTGGCCCAGAGGCCTTTCACTCTAGTTTTGATGATGATTAACTCATGTAGTTAAAGTTTACTAATAATCATGTGATATTTAGTTTCAGATATTTAACCAAGATATTAGTAGGTGATTAGCTTCAACAAAGAAGTTTTGGAGCTTTCACATGGTGAATCAAGAGCTCGAGCGTCAAGTTCATCTAGCGCTCGGTTGGAGTTAAGCTCGGGGAATCGCGTTTGGATCGAGTCAACTTGGAGACGGCGTTCTACAAGAAGGCTTCGGTTTGTTTAGTTTAAGTTATATTTAGATCATTGTAAAGATTAGATAGTGTGATATGCTCAAGTTCACAATACATACACTAGTTTAAAGTTTCATGTTTTGGTTTTCGATTTTCGATTTAACCGATCTTGGTTTTCATGAATAGATAGAATCAAAACAAGTTTACATGATTTAGACTTGATCTATATACATGTATGCTTCATATATTTAGAAAAATTTATTTTGATAAGACTATTCATGTATTTGGAGTTTTGTATTTAGACAAAACATATTTTTGAATTTAATGTCAAAAACATAGATATAATACCTTTCATGTATATTGGATTGTATCCATATACTATATGCTTCAAAGTTGTTTAAATGTCATGTTTTTGGATTTACATGTGTTTTGGAAAAATTGGATTTCCATTTCAAAAATTCAAGTTTTGAAAAATACGGTTTTCGGTTTAAGGTAAATTTTCTATCTCACAAAATAGTTTAAATAGTTTGAAATATGTGTTAAATTTTTATCACACATATTTGTATTTCAAAGATATAATAAGAACTGATTTTTGTGAAATTTATGTGGTTTTATGGGATTTAATTGATAATAAAACTCAAATTTTTAAGCCCCAAATTGGCTGGACTGGCTGACTGCCGGTCGGCCGGACCGGACGACCGTAGCAGCAGTCGGTCGACCGGTGCGGTCGACCGACGTGCACAAGCGTGCACGCCAGCATTGAGCTGGTGGCCGGTCGTCCGGGACGGTCGACCGTCCAGAGAGCTCTGCTCTCTGGAAATGGCCCCAGTCGACCGGGTCGATAGACCGGCAGAGAGCTCTGCTCTCTATATCCAGTGTCGGTCGACCGAGCCGGTCGACCATAGGGCTCAACAGTCAAAAATATGACCATTGGCCGGTCGACCGCCCGGTCGACCGGAAGGGCAAAATTGCCCCTGCCTGCTGCCAACGGGCAGATTTGTAAATGGGTTATAAATACCCCATTTCTTGAGATGTTTTCAACAAGTTTTTGGAGAGCAAATTTTCTCACCTTTACAAGTGTTTAACAGCAAATTTTCAAAAGAGTTTTTGGGTTTAAAAGATCAATCTTTATTTGTTTTAAAAGTGTTGGAAAATTCAAAGAAAAAGAGAGTATTTGGGAATTGATTTTTGATCTTTATTTCAACATTTATCTTGTGATTTTCCCAAGTGTTTTTCTTTGTTATTTTTCATTTCCAAACACTTTTATTTCTCACACTTGAGCTATCTATCTATCCTATCTATTAGGATCATTATTTTGTGAGAAAATTAGTTTGTGGTTGTTTATACCACCAAGTTGTTAATCTTCCTCTTTGTGATATCCCTCTAGTGAGAGGTGATAGTGTTGATATCCCTCAAGTGTGAGGTGATTGTGGAAGTGATATTTGTATCCCTCTAATGAGAGGTGGAGATTGGTTTGGAATCCCTCAAGTGTGAGGTGATTGTTGTTGGTGTTGGCTTTGAGCCTATCCCTCATTTGTGAGGTTGATCATTTGTTTGGCTAAGTGCCATCCCTCTAAGTGTAGAGGTGATTGAGTTGGTTTGTGCCTTACCTCTAATGAGAGGTTGTATTGGTTGAGAGAAGAGTTGTGTACTCCCATCAAGCCATCAGGAGGACAAAACCCCACGCGCAGTAAGATGGGACCTCCAGAACATTAGCAGATCCCTGCTTGAAGTTGATCTAAATGAGCTTGACGCAAATATCGTAAGTTTTAAATATTAAATACCATATAGTGTTGATTAAAATTTTATACATTTAAATGGGGCCTTGGTTCAAGTTCTTCTTATGTGCAGTACAAATAAAATGCGACCATAATCTCAGAATGCGACCATGGTCGTAGTATTGAGCTGCACGTTTCGCAGTTGATTTTACGTGCCAGACTTACAAAGTGCGACCATGGTCGCATTCTCCTGATAATACCGTATACATTAAATGCGACCATGGTCGCAGTATTAAGCTGCAAGTCTTCGCAGTTAAATTTATGTGCCGAACAAACAAACTGCGTTCATGGTCGCATTCTATGTTAATAGTTAATAAATAAACTGCGACCTTGGTCGCAGTAAAATTATTTCATTGTTTTGGTTTTAACTTAATTTTTTATTTTTCTTTTCAGATTTTGTGTCGAATGGCCAACATCTCTAATAATGAAAAAATTATGATTGGCCTTCCTGTTGAAGGGGAAGAGAAGGAGGAAGAAGAAGAAGAAGAAGATGAAGAAGAAGAAGAAGAAGAAGGAAATACATATAATCAAGCTAACATCCCGTTGGAAAAGGAGCCAGAAGCTGAAGAAATAATTGAGCAAGAAGAGACGAGTGAGCAACAACCAACTTTTACAGGTTGTTTTCCATCACCACGGGATGAACAAACTGAAGAAATTGAAGAGTTGAGGAATCAAAATCAGTATTTGAGAGAATATGTTTCTCAGCTTGAAATGAAAATTGAAAAAATGGAGACTGAGAACAGACTTAAGGCTGAATTAAAGAAAAAAAGAAGAGAAATAAGAGAGAAGAAAAAATTAAAAAAGCAGCAGAGGAAATTAAAGTGAAAGAAGAAGAAGAAGCTGCTGAGAGCAGCCGTTGCTGTGGAGGAGAAGAAGAAGGAGAAAGGAGGGAAGAGGAGAATGAGAGGAAAGGATGGAAGAAGAGAAGAAAAAGGAGGAGAGGAGGAGAGAAAAGGAGGAGAAGGAGAATGAGAGGAGAATGAGGGAAGAAGAGGAGAAGGAGAAGAGGAGGAGGGAAGAGGAGCAGGAGAAGGAGGAGAGAAGGAGGGAAGAGGAGTGGCAGGAGAGGAGGAGGAGAAGAAGAGGATGAGTGTAGTGGAGAAGAAGGAGAAGGAGAAAGGAAAGAAGGAGGAGCAGGAAAAGGGAAAAGAGGAGAAAGCTAGAGGAGGAGAGAAGAGGCAGAAGAAAAAGAAGAAAGAGAGGGAAGAGTTGAAGGAGAGGATGAAAGAAGAGGAGAGGAGAAGGAAGAAAGGAGAAGAAGCAGAAAATAATTATGGAGCAGATGGAGAAGCAGGCTGAAGAGAAGAAGAAAAAAATTGGAAGAGGATGAAATCATGGGTTCTAAATTTATTGTAAATATTTCTGGGGAAGATATCCCCAGTTTTTCTTTGAATATAACTCAACAGATTCAAGAACTCCAAAGAGATAGAGCTTCTGAAGAAAAAATTCAAGAACATACTCCGGATCAGAAGAATCCTTAAAAAGAACAGTTTTGGATTTCTCTAAAGGAACGATAGAAAGGGGAGTCAAAGAACGCAAGCGCGCTGAAAGAGATCGCGATGACTCCGACTTCGTTTATCCAAAACAGAAGAAGAAAATTAATGAACATCCTCTTCCACAGCCTGCGGCTCAGAGTTCTGCCGCTGGTTTCGGCGACAAAGAGATTTCTTCCACTCAGCCAAAAACGAGGGAATTGACCGAAACCACAGCATACAGAATTCTGCAGCCCCATCAACAAGCTATTATAAAAAATTTCTTAGACAAGGCCTTCTCTGAGTAAGTTAATTAATTTTATTATAAATCATATCAAAAAACAGTTATATATATATAAGAACATTTAATTACTAACTTTATTTTGAATCTCTTGCAGTTCTACTGCATATCAGGATACCGACAACGGAATCATTGTTACAAAGAATGACATTGAGGACCTGATGTTCAGTAGAGAGTTAGATGCGAATATAATTCATTTCTACATGCAGCATCTAGAGAAAGGACAAGGATTAAAAAGTATATTCTTTCAGAGCGAAGCTTGGGTAAACATCTATTTTCTACTTTACGGTTTAATGTAATATAAATTTCCTAATTAATTTGGTGAATTAAACCTTTGAACGTTAAATATTCTACTAATATTCTTTATCGCTGTTTAGGCATAACGAAGGTACTGCGACTAAGGTCGCAGTTTATAATTAAATTAATTCACCCCAATATCAATTTAAATTGAAGGTTACGACTGTGGTCGCAGTTGCTGGCGGCAGTCTTAATCAACAACAAACACTGTGACCTTGGTCGCTATGCGTGCTAATATGAAAGGAGCAGCTACCTAATGAACTGCGACCTAAGTCGCAGTCCATGATAATATAAATCACCACGATTAATATTTTAGTAATGAAAAGTATGCGACCTAGATTGCAATTCCTGGCGGTCTTTATCAATAACAACACTGCGACCTTGGTCGCTGCATTAATTAATATAAAAATGTGATAATTAAGAAACACTGCGATCATGATCGCAGTCTGTTGTGTTGACGTAATGGCTTATAATTTTCATCAATTTTTTTATACTTTAAATTCATTATGTATTTTATTTTTTTGTTGTCCGCAGCACGGTGTTGTATCTAAAAGTAAAGATCTGAAAGATCATTTCATCAAATAGCAGCTGTTGAAAAACTGGACAGATGATGTGCAGTACATGTTCTTCCCGATCAATCACAAACATAGTGCCAACGATCCCAGATTTCACTGGACCTTGTTGGTATTTGATTGCCATACAAAAGAGTGGATTTTTTACAACTCTTTGGTTCCAGTTGAAAAAACTAGTATATTAAAGCTTTATCAAAAGATGCAAGAATAATGGTGAGTTGAAATTTAATATTTCGATTACTGGAAACTTGCATTTAATTTGATTAATACTGATTTTTTTCTATTGACATTGCAGAAAGAAAGATTATTACAGATTTTTGAGATTAATTTCAATAAATTAATGAGAAAAACAAATATAAAATACACAAGATGCCCCAACAAGCAAACATGTATATAAATTTTTGACATCTCCTTACCTATCATATTTTTTACCTTTTTTTAGTATAAAAATCTAATTTCATTTAATGATTACTCTGTGCAAATTTCAGTGTTGATTGCGCTGTATATGTATGCAAAGTACATGAAAAGTATAGCATTTGATTGTCCACCAGCTGTTGATACTGTTACGACTGCTGATGTACAGAGACTAAGAAGTGAGCTTGCATACATGATACTTGCAGATAGAGAGAAGAGTTGGGATGAAGAAACAGAAATGATACGAAGGATGGTATTTGAAGACTGACAGTGGGCAATTTATTGATATACCACAATTTTTTATTTATAAATGTTAAATATTTGCTATTCATTGATTTTTTTTGTTTTATTGATTTAATTTATAAACATTTTTATACATTTATTTATTATAAATTCCATTCATTATTTGCAATCTACATTTGTACACCGTGCATTTTACTATTGCGTACTGATATTGCGACCAAACATGCGTTCAGCAGTTGTATTGCGACCAAAGTCGCATTAAAGAAATATTTTAGTTACAGCGTTTCCTTATATTGCGATACTGTAATCGAGACAGCGATCATGGTCGCAGTTACTTAATCATTTATCAGTTCTCAATGCGACTGTGGTCGCAATAATGAACTGTTTTGGAGTACAAAGTAATTTAATGTAAGACTGTATTAACTTTTAAACTGTTTTGGATAACTGAACAGTCACCTAGGAAGTATATAATTTTTGGGAAAAAGTAGAAAATAAATTTGGGACATATTCACGTGGTTTGAGAGCTTAAACTTTTGGAATTCCGGGATTAAAAATATATAAAGGGTCATCAGGACAGGATTATAAACATACTAAATTGGTTTTGCTCAAACTCGTTACTTTCAATATTCGGAATCACATTTAAAAATGTCTACTCCACCGTCTTCACCGGAAAGAAGCCAATCATCTAATGATGATTTGATGTATAGTTCTGAAGCGATGCCTCGCTACGGGTCAGAGGATGAGCTTGATACAGACGACCCGTTCTGAGAGTTCATTGATGAACCAAAATACATACATGAAGAGGAAGAAAGCGAAGAGGAGATTGTTGTTAAAGAGGTGGAAGAGACGGAAAGCGATACGGAAGACGAACGCGGTCGTAATCTTGAGGACGAATCTGATTATGATGGTGATGACGAGAAGGAGTAGATTAGAAGTTTAAAAATTGTATTTTTATTTTTTATATATATAACCCTGTTTTCTAAAGTTAATTGTGTGAATTATAATTTTACTACTTAGTCTTTGTTGAAATACTGTACATTTGTCACAAATTTTATTTCACCGAACTGCGACTCTGGTCGCAGTTATGAAACCGGTGTACACATCCAGACAATACGTTCAAATGGGCAAAAAGGTCAACACTGCGATCAAGGTCGCAGTTTTAATTTATGTTCAGTGGACTAAAGCAAAAACATAGGGCGAAAATGTAGAAATGGAAGTTACAATTAAAAGATAAAGGGAACGCTGCGACTGTAGGCAAAAAAAACTTCAAAAAATCCATCAGGCAACTGCGACTCGGGTCGCAGTGAATGAGCTGATGTATATAAGGAGAAAGTCAATAATCAAATGTGTAAATATCGATGCGACCATGGTCGCAGTGGTACTTTACGTTGAGTGGAATTAAAAAGAACATAGCGCTAAAATTGTAGAAAATTATAATAGTGCGGAGAATCTTCAACTATATTCAGATGTATATACCAAGAGACGAGGGCAATTTTAAAAGCAACAATTCAATTTTCACGATATAGGAACACTGCGACCACGATCGCAATTAACCACGTACACTGCGACCAAAGTCGCTGTCTACGTTATAGTAAACAAAAATTAAACTATATAGGAGAATTTTGTAACAGTAAAACTTTAAAGTACAACTAATTACAAAAATAGTACAGTAGAAATCAAAAAATGAGAATAAAATCTGATTATAATGACACGCCAGTGGCAGACTACGACATGAATCTCTCTACCGTGTGCGACCCTGGTCGCAGTTCATGAAAAAATGAAGACTTTATTCCTTCAAGATGGACACAACACAAACCTACTTCTTCTGCCATTAAAAAAGGAATAGTAAAAATTTTAAACATAAATCATTATAAAAAATTGTTTAACAGGTTTAATGTAATACTAGTAATGGACAACCAGTCTTGTAATGGCCCAGCTCTTGACAGTTACCACATCTTCGATGCTTAACTTCCTTCTGATATATAGAATCTTCAAAACCAGACTTAAGCCTGGATGCAGCTCTAGGCCTCCCCTTGGTTGGTACAGGACCAATTGGATCACGTATATTCAATTCTTCACCATCTCGCAGAACGACAACGGATCCACTGGAACCAACTGTAGTTTTAGGCTGTGATGAATGAAAATTTCCTGACATGGCTCTGTATTCACGAGTGGTTTCTTCGGCAAATCTTTCCAAAACTGCGTCCAACTTTGAAAGATGGATATCAGAATCAGCGACCATCTCAAGAATTGCATTAAATTTTGAACGAATTGTCCACAATCTAGCCGTCCGTGGAGTGCCTTGACTGGAAAAAGGCCTGATGCCATTTTCAATTGCAACGTTTTTGTAACGAGCATCCAACCTCCATCTCTGAAGTATATATAATTCCGGTATATGTGTAACGTGATTGCGCCACAAAATACACAGAATATGTCTACATAGGATACCCTCTGTTTCAAATAACGAGCAACTACAAAAAACATGAAGTTCCTCACGCTTATCATAACTGACCTTTTCCCAGCTGTCTTTTGATTCTGAAAATCACCAACCAAATATTTTGATCCAGGTTTGTCATGTTCCAACTCTTCTGAAAACAGTGTCATTACAACTGCCCATTCCTTTTGGAACAACTGAAAAATCTTCGGTGTATACAACTTCGAAACCTGTATCTCATATGGATTCGATGTACAGTTGGGCACAGAATTCAAACCCCGAAAATCTTGTTGAGATTCAGAGGTATGACGGGCAGCAACAGCTTTATCATATTGGTGAACAAATTCCACTAGTTTCGTGTTTGCATTAACAAAACCATCAAAGAAAGAATTAATACTCTCGGACCTCTGGCTGGTTGTCATTCCAGTACAGAAAACATCCTTGACATATGCATTAACCCAATGTCCGCGCAGTCTGTGCATCTTCAACAACCAACTGTCTTCTTCTTCTTCTAAATGATATTTTTCATTCATCAAACGCCATCGCTCCTCGCATGTGCTTATATCACGGGAGGTGTACCAATCATGAAAATCAGAGACCATATCTTCTCCATACTTGTTTGTCATCGGTATTTGTTGCTCGGCAATATGTTTCCGTACATGCCAGAAACAAAAATGGTGCCGAGTAGTTGGAAAAACAATCTTGATGACGTCACCAATCTGGGCATCCTGATCAGTAATAATCAACTTTGGTGCAACTCCATGCATGCACTTGAGCCATTTTTGGAATAGCCACACAAACGTATCCCTCTGCTCATCAGCAAGTAATGCACAGCTGAACAAAATTGACTGCCGATGATGATTTACTTCAGTGAATGGAGCAAATGGCAAGCTCAAGTGATTAGTCCTGTATGTTGTGTCAAAAACTATCACATCACAGAGCCTCAAATACGAGGAAATAGCTCTTCCATCAGCCCAAAAAATGCTTCTAAGTGTGCCCGCGTTATCGACTTCACTTGCAAAGAAAAATTCTGAATCGGTCTCGGCTTTCTCTTGGAAACATTTGATAATAGCAATAAACTCATGTCCAATGTTATTTCTACGTTGACGAGTAAAATCAATAACTTGTTGCGGGCTCACTTCTTCACAGCCTTCTCCCTGGCTCATTGCATTCACAATACGGGAAATATTTGAAGGGCGCATTCCCACATCAACCAAATTGCTCATAATGCTTCTGCTAATCTTCGAACGATGGGTCTGGTGAGAGTAATGGTGATGTACCTTATCCGGGCTTGACAATTTATGTGAATGAGAATCAACAAATTTTGTGATAACCCAATATCTTTTGTCAAAAAAAAACGAAGACGAACATGCATCTCAGCAGGACACGCTACTCTAGTGTCAATTCAACGATGCACTGTAAGCCCCTCTTGTCTTTTGTCACACAACTTCTTCACACCTTCCTTGTTGCAGCAAAATTTTCTGCAAATAACTTCTTGAGGAGGCTTCCGTGACTTATCTATTCCTTTCTTCTCACACCAAAACCTCTGTTCCTTGCATAAGAATTGTAGAAATTATATGCTTCCACATCCGTGAGAAACTGTTTCCCTAAAAAATTATTTGAGCTTCCAGACATTTCTCCATGTGCATTCATATCCTACAAAAACAATTAGACGAACTACATAAATATAAATATTTTTTAGATATCACACGTCTAAAATATAATTTCTAAAACTGCGACCAAGGTCGCAGATGAGATGAAATCTATATTACTTCTTACTAAAGACTGCGACCGTGTCGCAATTATCCGTATGAGCATATTTTAAAAAAACAGAATAATAACTGTGCAACAATCTAATGAATATATAAAATGGATATAATTCACATAGAAACGTGTAAGAATTATGACAACAAAGAATGCGACTTGGGTCGCAGTCACAAAATTCAAATTGCGACCGTCATCGCTGTTCTAAAAAGATTAAAACAAGTGATTATTCTATTCCGTAAAACAAATTATAGTTCGAACAAGGAATGCGACTTACGTCGCAGTCACAAAAAAAAGATTTCAAAGCCGGAGATTATTTTCAAATAAGATTGCGACCGTGTCGCATTTCTGAAACTTTAGAACAAGTGATTATAGGTCGCAGTACCATATATACTAAAGAGAAAAATTCTATATTTAAGAAATTGCGGGAAAAAAATTGACACAATTAAAACCTGTTCATCGGCATGCAAAGATGTCAACCCTTCAATATTTTTAATATTCTGAGAGAAAGTTGAACCAGATGATATATCCTCCATATTTAGATCGCCAGATAGAGATCGCTTACGACTACGACCAGAATTGGCAGGGGAAGTAGACTGCTCAGACGTCGACATTAAATACAAAGGATAAAAAATTGAACTGAAAAAAACGATATTTTCAGGAAAAAGTTTATCGCAGGCTGAAAAGGAGAACCTAAATCTGACAAAGAGAGGTAAGGAAATAGGGGGAAAATAATAATAAACAATAACCTAAAAGAGCGGCAAAAATAAGGGAGAAAAATAATAATAAACAATAACCTAAATCTGACATCGAGCGGTCAAAAATTGCCTTGTGGGGAAATAATAATAAACAATAACGGAAGTTACCGAAAGAGTAACTTTTCATAAGGGGTATTTAGTAATTTAACTTCTTCCTATAAGCGGGCCGCAAGTTAGTGCGGTGACAATATTGAGCCACGTCACCGCAGGCTGAGAGAGTCTCTCAGCCGTCGGCTGATATATATTTCTCTCTCTCTCACTCACTATTTAGATCTAAAGATATAGATCTAACCAACTCACTATTTAGGCCGTCCATTTTCCCCTACTTGATGGATGGGCAAAAAGTATTCAAAACACTTGATTTTTGGTTTATAGATACTTGAAACAATATAGATCAACTTCAACGGAGTGGATCTTGTATTCGAATGTCGGAGGGTTGAATTTGAGTGGGAAGGATCTAGGCTCGAATCCTTTTGGAAGGACACAAGTCTCTCTCTCTCTCTCTCTCTCTCTATATATATATATATATATATTATATATATATATATATATATATATATATATATATATATATAATATATATAATATATATATATATATATGTCTTCGTGTGAGAAACTTTCTCAGACGAAGACCGTGAGAAAATCATATAGAAGCGATCATGTGGATGATTTAAACCGTTCATCTTGATCTACATAATTTATTAAGGTTACCAATTAAAAATCATACAATTCCGAGTGTTTTTATCCATGCAACATGTGCTTACAAAATAGACGTTATATTTGTCGTAGAATAAAGATGTCATTTAATGCATAGATAAAAAAACTCAGAATCGCGTAATTTTTATTGATAGCCTAACTAGAGTATGTAGATCAAAATGAACGGTTCGAATCATTTACGGAATTGCTCCTGTATGATTTTCTCACGAAGCTTATTTTGAAAAAGTTTCTCACTAGAAGATATATATATATATATATATATATATATATATATATATATATATATATATATATATATATATATATAATATATATATATGGGCTGTTTTGTTAGGGGTGGAAGTAAGGAAGTGAGGAAATAGTAATAGTTTTCTTTGAAACTTGAGAATTGGTTAGTTAGTTTTCGGCGTTGGATGTTGTTAGAAAGTGTGGTTTGAAAAAAATGTGATGTCTTTTCGGTCTTTGGATAGTAACGTGAAAGTGAAAGTGAAAAAGTTGATCATAAAGTTGACCGCAAAATAATATTAAAATAAATATTAATTAAGCAGTTTCCTTTTTAGGTGATTGCGAGTTTCCTTTTCAAGAGGAGTATGAATAGGATTCAATTCCTATTCAATGAAGATTTGTTTCTAAAAATTAAATTGTCTAGAATCCTTGTAGATCAAGGAGAACAACTCATAATAGGATTGATTAAGATTCTTCAAGTATCCAATGGCCAAGATCGTCTCATAGTCTAAATAAGAGTTGTATTATAAAATTCTATAAATAAAGGGTTGTAACCTAGGATTTAGGTGAAGCAGAAGAGCAGAAGAAAGTTGTGGTGAATAATAATGTAAGGCCCCAAAAAGCCAAGAAAGAGAGGAGTAAGGTGAAGGTGCATAGAGAGAAGGTATACTTTTGTAATCTAGGCGTAAATTCAAGGGAAAGGTGAATACTCTTTTGTCATCAAGAGGAAGGTTAGATCTCTTTGTATTAAGTTTATTAATAAAGCTCTCTCAAAAGTTCTCTCTCCGTGACGTAGGCCAAGTTTGGGCCGAACCACGTTAAATTGTGTATTATTCTTCTTATATCTTTTAATATTCATCTTGTGTGCTCGAGGTAATCGATCTCATAGCGTGCTTGAGGTCATCAGTGGGGATCTTATATCTCCCAACTATTTGTATCATAGTAAGTATGGTATCCCGAGTTATGCAAGTAATAATTGATATCAGAGTATATCAATTTCGTCAAAACAAATGGTGTCAGAGCTGATAGTATTCGTTCAATACTCAAGTGCTCTATATGAAGAAAAAGATGTCAAGTCAACGGTGTTCAGCGCAGGCATCAAGATGAAGAAGACAACAAAAAAGTTTAGATTTGTTCTAAGGTAAAAATCAATGACTTTTAGAGTATGTTGATCAAGGTGGAGTCGTCAAGGCTCAATGATGCTCAAATCTGAACACGGTAGACACGGAGGTGATGTTTGGATCATCGCCAATGGCGGACGGCAAGATGAGCTCGACGAACTTATGGAGGTATCGCACAAGGCATCTCAGGGAGGCTCGTTGTTGTTGGCCAGAGGCCTTCCACTCTAGTTTTGATGATGATTAACTCATGGAGTTATGTTTACTAATAATCTTGTGATGTTTAGTTTCAGATTCTTAATTAAGATATTAGTAGGTGATTAGCTTCAATAAAGGTGTTTTGGAGCTTCTCACATGGTGATTCAAGAGCCCGAGCGACAAAGTCATATCTAGCACTCGTTGGAGTCAAGCTCGGTGGATCACGGTATGGATCGAGTCGGCTTGAAGACGGAGTTCGTCAAGAAGATCTCGGTACATAGTTTAGTTTATGTTTTAGATCTATGTGTAAAAATTAGATAGTGTGATATGCTCAAGTTTACAACACATACACGTTTTATGTTTTAGATATTAGTTTTCGGTTTTTGGTTTAACCGATCTTGGTTTTCATGAATAGATAGAATCAAAACAAGTTTACATGGTTTTATGTATATTAGATATGTTCTATATACATACATGCTTCAACTATTTAAACAAACTTAGTTTGATATGCCTATTCATGTATTTGGTGTTTTGGTATTTTAACAAAACATATTTTCGTATTTAAGTCAAAAACTATGATATATATATGTTTCATGTATATTGGACTTATGTCCATATGCAACATGCCTAAAAGTGTTTAAGCATCATGTTTTTGCATTTGGATGAGTTTTGGACAAAACGAATTTCATTTAAAAAATCCAAGTTTGGAAAAATACAGGTTTGGTTTTCGGCAAAATGTATAAGTCACAAAAATGGTTTAAAAAGTTTGAAATTTGTGTTGGAATTTTCACACAAGTTTGTATTTTAATGTATTATGATAAAACTATTTTTGTGGATTTTTAAGTATTTTATGGGATTTTTTAGAAAAATAAAAACCAAGTTTTTCTGTCCCAGAATTCCTTCTGCCAGGCTCTGGCGGTCGACCAGACCCAGAGTCGGTCGACCAGACTGGTCGACCGACGTGCCCAAAACGTACACACTGGCTTGCCATTTGGGCCGGTCGACCGAGCGGTCGACCGACTGCAAGTACCCCACTCTCGGGTGGGGGCGGTCGACCGACCGGTCGACCGTATGACGTGAGCAGTCGACCTAGCGGTCGACCGGCCAGAGAGCATTTGCTCTCTGGATTTGGATGGTCGACCGGGCTGTCGACCGCTAGCCTCCAACGGTCAAATTTTTGACCGTTGGCGGTCGACCGCCAGCCGCCAGAGCTGTTTTTCAGCTCCAACGGCTAGTTTTCAAATGGACCTTTATATACCCCATTGTTTTGAGTTTTTCTCCAAGATTTTGAGAGCCAAAATTTCTATACTCTCTAGTGTTTTTACAAGCTTTCAAAAAGTGTTTTAAAGCTTAAAGATTTCATCTTTATTTTTATTTTCAAGGGTTTGGAAAAATTAAAGAAAAATAGGATTTTGGGATATTGTTTTAGATCTTCATTTCTATCATTTTCAAGAAGTTCCCAAGTAGTTTTTCTTTATTATTTGATTTCCAAAACACCTTGATTTCCACACTTGAGCTATCATTCTATCCTCTCTATAGGATCACTTGTTTTGTGGAAAAAGGAAGTTGTTTGTGGTTGAGATATACCACCAAGTGTTGTATCCTTTCATTTGTTGTATCCCTCTTTGGTAGAGGTGGATTTGGAGTGGTGGTTAGCTCCCTCTTTGGTAGAGGTTGAGGTTGTGGTTTGCTCCCTCTTGGTGAGGTGGAGTTGGTATTGATTTTGTATCCCTCTTTGGTAGAGGTGGATTGTGGTGTTTGTATTGCCTCGGTGGAGGTTGTATTGGTTGAGAGATGAGTTCGGTACTCCCGGTTATTGTATTGCCCCAAATTCTCGGTGGAGGTTCCCTGTGTGGGAGACCTAAGTGGACAAGTTAGTGGATTGAAAATCTTTCTCGGTGAAGGCGGGGATGTAGAGCTCGGTGCTCGAACCTCGAAACATATCTTGTTGTTTGCGTTTGATCCATTGACTCTAAACCCTCTCTCTTTTATTTGTGCCTTGCATCTATTCATATTGCTCATACATATTATATGCTTGGTTTGTTTGTGTGTGCCTCACTTGTGCTTAACCACGAGAGCTTCATATAGCGCCTCAACTCTTATTCAGAGGAATCAAGAGGAGTTAGTCCAGAGCCCTTCACTGAGAATTCGGCTACCCTCGTTGGTTGCTTAAGTGTAGTTGCAATTAGTTTTTAATTTTCACATTTAGTTCATTAGATTAGCCGTACACCTATTCACCCCCCCTCTAGGTGTACTTTCAATTGGTATCAGAGCCTAAGCTCCTGATATTTGGTTTAACCACCTAGGAGTGTGATCTTGGTTAGCTAATCTATCATTTACATTTACACATATATTTGTTTACACACACTCATGGATTGCTTGTCACCTCCCATGTTTGATGTCTCCAACATTGACATGTGAAAATTTAGGATGTCCATGTATTTGAAAACCCTAGGTTTGCATGTTTTCCTTGCCGCTACCAAGAAATGCTATCTTAGTAACCGCAATCATATAGGGGCCAATGCACAAGCCCTTGAGGCAATTAGAAGCACGCTAAATAAAGAATATATTATGCTTGTTTCTAACTGTGATTCCACCTTTGCAGTGTGGAACACGTTGACTTCCTCCGAGCTACAAATGCCCAACATCATGGAGGATGAATCTAGTGGAGAATCCGAGTCACAATGCTTCATGGTCAAAGGGAATGACTCCCTTGAGGTATATTCGGAATCTCAATTAGATTGTGATGATGCTTGTTCTTCTTCTGATGAGAATATTGATGCCAATGCCTTGAATGAAGAACTTTCTATTGTGTGTGAAAAATTATTAGAAAAATATAATCTTTTGAAAAGGAAAAATTTTGAACTAAAAGATGAAAATAAGAATTTGTGTTCAAAACTAGATTTGGTTTTGCAAGATAAAGTGGAGATTTCTAATGAAAGAGATTCATTGAAATCTAGACTTGATCTTGTCCTAAAGGAAAATAAATTTTTAAAATCTAAAAATGATTGTAATGATATTTTGAAGAAAAATGAAAAATTGTCTTCAAAAGTTGATTTTGTTGTAAAAGAGAATGATTCTTTAAAAATAAAAATTGATTCTATTTCAAAGGATTTAGAAATTTGTTTAAAGAAAAATGAATCTTTAAAAATTGATATTGATTCACATGTTTGCCATGCTAGTGTAGCTTCACCATCTAGTTCACCTATTGCATGCTCCACTTCTTCTATGATTAAAAATGATATATGCTTTAAAGAAGAATATGGATTGTTTGGGCTCCACTTTGAGCCATTGTGTTTTGAGTCATACACGTTTGGAATTCGCAAGAAACAAATTCCATCTTTGCATGCACACCATCCACGGCATACACATGCTCCTCACGGTCACATCCATAACACGTTGCATGCTCATGTGTACACTTGTACACATTGTGGACGTAAGGGCCACCTTGCTAAATTTTGTTATGATCGTATAAATGATTCTAATTTAGCAAATAAATTTGTTTGGGTTAGGAAAGAAACTAACCCCCATGGACCCAAAAGAGTGTGGGTACCAAAGACCACCCTTATTGTATTTGATGTAGGTGTGGGCTCTCGCATGACGTGAGAGCGATGGTGCCTTGAAGTGGATGCGTTCGAGCTTAAAGGGAACTATTTGGATGCATCACTTTCAAGGAGAGTTTTGGTGGGAGGACCACCTTGGTTTGGAGAACTAGAGAGGTGCCTTCATCGGTTTTGGTATCAATCTCTAATTCCCGTTTATATTTACATGCTTTCATATCATTGTTTATAGCATGTTTTGATGTTTATTGATTATTATGATTATGCCATGATAGTTAGATTAGTGATATACATGTTAGTTATTTGAGACACCCATGTTTAATGTGGACTTATATCTTTGTGTTCTCACTTTGTTTTAAACTAATATGTATGTCTTAGATCTAATGCATATGCATATACATAATGATCATATGAATGTTTATGATTTTTATTTTGATGCTTCATATTTTGATTAGTATGTTAAATGCCTTGATTATTAGACCATTGACATGCATGTGTAGCTTTTGAGATCACCCATGTTGATATGGATCTTTTTTTTTTTGTTCTCACCATTGTTTAGCTATTATGTATATCATAGTTCTAATAGCATATGGATTTACATAATGATCGTATTTATGTTTATCATGTTGATTTATGTCTCGTTTTATGATTCATAATTTGATTACATGTTTAAATGTTAGTTTTCATTAAAACTAGGATATATACTTGTACATATATTGGGCCACAAATAGATCATTATATGTTTGTACTTGAACGCTCATTTGTACCCATTAGATGTGCTAGTATAGACTAATTTTGATGATTCATGCACTTTAAACTTGTATTCCCCATTTTGGACATGTTTTATGATCATGTGTTTTCACTTCATGTATATGTTTATTTTGCCAAACTTTAAGATATACATGTATACCCTTTGAGTCATTTGCTTTTCATGCAAATCTTTATTATGGACTCAATTGTGTTTAGGGATATGTATGTATACTTCTCGTTTTGTCAGAACATACATATGCCTTGAAGTATAAATTGCTTTTTAATGAAAATCGTTAAAATTAAATTTTCATGATTTTCATGTTTTCATGTTTAAAGGAATTTCAATTGAGCTTATTGTCTACCTTTCATGATTATGTTCTTCACATTTTACTTGTACACTCACCTTTCTTGTTTACTCATGCTTAGTTTTCATGAGTCATATTCATGCTTGATTGACTTTGAGTGTTGGCTATCATGTGAGTTTCATGTTTCATGAAATATATTTTTGTTTTATTCCTTACTTAAAGGATTTCGTACTAGTTTACAAGTTTTTCCATTTAACTAGTTCGTATTCTTCATATGGTAGTGTTTTTTTCAAACATACTATATTTTCAAATCTATTTTTGAAAACCCTACCCATATAAGGGCGGTTGGTTGGGAGACCATGCCTTGTATGCTCATTATTGAAAATCATTTTAAACATGTGCATGAAATGGGTGGTAGGTAATATGAGGTATACACTTGATCCTATTATTGTTTCAATTGGTATCATTGGATCGTTTCAATTGGTATCAATATTGACATTTTTTTGTATACTCATATATGTTTTGTTTGTGCTTATTATATCTCTATTTTGTTAAGCACAAAGTTTATGCTAAGCTGGATTTAAGACTTTATTTTCAATTGGTATATCAATTGACCTTTTAATAAAACTTATGCATCGTTTTATTTGGTATTTCATAAAGGGGGAGAAAATTCGTATTTTATCTTTCAATTGGTATTTGGTTTACCTTTGATTTCCACTCCCATACTTTATGATGAAAAATAGATTTTAATTTGGTATCATATGTTCAAAATGAAAATATTTACAATTGGTATCAAGCTTTTGTTTACTTTCAATTGGTACTATTGATTTATTTCTTTCAATTGGTACATTGATAAAAAGAATTTTTATATTGATTATCTTTCAATTGGTATCATGGTTCACCTATATTGATATATTTTTTTTGGTATCAAGTTGGAAGAATGTTTTATTGTTTACTTGGACCCCTTTGTTGATGATTGACAAAAAGGGGGAGAATTATTTGAGTTTATATGCATGTTTCTATGATTATGCATGTTTTTATATTGGTATCAAGTATTGGTATCAAGAGTGTTTGTTTTTAAAAACATAGTTTGGTTAGTTTGATTTTTTTTATTGGTATCAAGAGTTTGTTTTAATTGGTATCAAGAGCTTGTTTTATTTTTGCTTGTTGCTTGTTTTATTTATGCTTGTTGATGCATTTCATGTTTGGTATCAAGAATATGTTTTGTATTTGGTATCTTGTTTTATGCATGTCTATGCATTTTCATGTTTAATATTCATTGTATATTTATTGTTTATTGCTATGCATGAGTTAAGGGGGAGCTTCCTTGAAGCTTAACTTTAATCCATGCATGTATAACTCCATGAGTTTTGTCATCATCAAAAGGGGGAGATTGTTGGCCCAGAGGCCTTCCACTCTAGTTTTGATGATGATTAACTCATGGAGTTATGTTTACTAATAATCTTGTGATGTTTAGTTTCAGATTCTTAATCAAGATATTAGTAGGTGATTAGCTTCAACAAAGGTGTTTTGGAGCTTCTCACATGGTGATTCAAGAGCCCGAGCGACAAAGTCATATCTAGCACTCGTTGGAGTCAAGCTCGGTGGATCACGGTATGGATCGAGTCGGCTTGAAGACGGAGTTCGTCAAGAAGATCTCGGTACATAGTTTAGTTTATGTTTTTAGTCCATGTATAAAGATTAGATAGTGTGATATGCTCAAGTTTATAACACATACACGTTTTATGTTTGGATATTGGTTTTCGGTTTTTGGTTTAACCGATCTTGGTTTTCATGAATAGATAGAATCAAAACAAGTTTACATGGTTTTATATATATTAGATAAGTTCTATATACATACATGCTTCAACTATTTAAACAAACTTAGTTTGATATGCCTATTCATGTATTTGGTGTTTTGGTATTTTAACAAAACGTATTTTCGTATTTAAAGTCAAAAACTATGATATATATATGTTTCATGTATATTGGACTTATGTCCATATGCAACATGCCTAAAAGTGTTTAAGCATCATGTTTTTGCATTTGGATGAGTTTTGGACAAAACGAATTTTCATTTGAAAAATCCAAGTTTGGAAAAATATAGGTTTTGGTTTTCGGCAAAATGTATAAGTCACAAAAATGGTTCAAAAAGTTTGAAATTTGTGTTGAAATTTTTCACACAAGTTTGTATTTCAATGTATTATGATAAAACTATTTTTTTAGATTTTTAAGGATTTTATGGGATTTTTTAGAAAAATAAAAACCAAGTTTTTCTGTCCCAGAATGCCTTCTGCCAGGCTCTGGCGGTCGACCGGACCCAGAGTCGGTCGACTGGACCGGTCGACCGACGTGCACAAAACGTGCACGCTGGCTTGCCACTTGGGCCGGTCGACCGAGCGGTCGACCGACTGCAAGTACCCCACTCTCGGGTGGGGGCAGTCGACCGACCGGTCGACCGTAAGGCGTGGGCGGTCGACCGAGCGGTCGATCGGCCAGAGAGCATTTGCTCTCTGGATTGGGACGGTCGAGACCGCTAGCCTCCAACGGTCAAATTTTTGACCGTTGGCGTTCGACCGGGCGGTCGACCGCCAGCCGCCAGAGCTGTTTTTCAGCTCCAACGGCTTGTTTTCAAATGGGCCTTTATATACCCCATTGTTTTGAGTTTTTCTCTAAGATTTTGAGAGCCAAAATTTCTATACTCTCCAGTGTTTTTACAAGATTTCAAAAAGTGTTTTAAAGCTTAAAGATTTCATCTTTATTTTTGTTTTCAAGGGTTTGGAAAAATCAAAGAAAATAGGATTTTGGGATATTGTTTTAGATCTTCATTTCTATCATTTTCAAGAAGTTTCCCAAGTAGTTTTTCTTTGTTATTTGATTTTCAAAACACCTTGATTTCCACACTTGAGCTATCATTCTATCCTCTCTATAGGATCACTTGTTTTGTGGAAAAAGGAAGTTGTTTGTGGTTGAGATATACCACCAAGTGTTGTATCCTTTCATTTGTTGTATCCCTCTTTGGTAGAGGTGAATTTGGAGTGGTGGTTAGCTCCCTCTTTGGTAGAGGTTGAGGTTGTGGTTTGCTCCCTCTTGGTGAGGTGGAGTTGGTGTTGGTTTTATATCCCTCTTTGGTAGAGGTGGATTGTGGTGTTTGTATTGCCTCGGTGGAGGTTGTATTTGTTGGCCCAAAGGCCCATCACTCTAGTTTTGATGATGATCAACTCATGTAGTTATATTTACTAATGATCATGTGTTTAATTAGTGACAGATTTGTTATCAAGATCTTAGTAGGTGTGGAGCTTCAACAAAGGATTTAAAGTCAAGTTTTGAAGCTAGCACCGGTTGATTCACGAGCCTATGCATCAAGACCACATCAAAAGTTAAGCTCGTTGGATCGTGTTTGGACCAAGTCAAGAAGATGAGAAGACTTCAAGGGAAGACTTCAAGATCAAGACTTGTGTCTAGGTATAAGATTTTTATTTTTAGATAAAATGTAAAGGATAGAATAGTTGGTGGTTTGCTCAAATATATATCACACACACTCTCTTAATTTAGTTGTCTTTTCATAAAAGAATTTTCAGATTTAGAAAAGACTTTCATTTTGGAAAAATACTTTTTTGGTTTTTGGAATTTCTTATATGCACGTCTTTTATCCAAAACCATATTTAGAGCTTAATGCCAAAAACATAGATATTTCATCTTGATTGTGTAGTGGATCATATTCATACACACTATGCCTTAAAATGAATTACAATATCTTATTTTTGTATTTGGTGATGTTTTGGAAAAACAAAGTTTTGGAAAAATAAGTTTGGAAAAATACTGTTTTCATTTTGAGCCAATATTTTCAACTTACAAAAATAGTTCAAAACATTTATAACATGCCTTGATTTTGTGCAAGCATGTTTGTTTATCAATGTATATTTGTAAAACTATTTTTGTAGAATTTTCAGTATTTTATGGGATTTTATTTAAGCCAAAAAGACAAACTTTTTAATCCCAAATTTCTGTTTTCTGGCTTCAGCAAGTCGACTGTATAGTCGACTATACCTGAAGTCGGTCGACCGGACCGGTCGACCGACGTGCACGACGTGCACGCCTTGACCTGGCAGATGGCCGGTCGACCGACCGAGTCGACCGGAACTGAGAGCAGTGCTCTCTGTTCTTTTGGGTCGACCGGGCGGTCGACCGGAGGCTCCAACGGTCGGATTCTTGACCGTTGGCGGTCGACCGGGCGGTCGACCGACAGGTCTGACAGAACCCCAACGGCTAGTTTTTGACAGCCTATAAATTTGGGGTTTTGGGCACTATTTTGATCAAGATTTTAGGAGAGCTTTCAAACCAGTTTTTCTGATCCTTTCAAAAGGTTTTCTCCACAAATTTGAGAGCAAATATTTCCAATCAAAAGGAAAGTTTTATCAAGAGTGTTAAAAGAGATTTCTTGAGTTTTCCTCCACCATCTCAATCCTTATTTTCTCACACAAACACTTGAGCTATCCATTGCTATATCTACCCTATAGGGAGTGTTATTGTGAGAGGATTTTAGGTGATCAAGAGTTGTGATCACCAAGTTCTACCTTGTTCCTTTGAGGAGGCGGACGGTTGTGTTCGCATTGTTTCGGGTCCTAGTGGGGACTCGGTGGTTTCGAGTTTATGTGTGAACTCCGTGTTTGAGGTGCGGCCTCGGCAAGCTTGTGGGGCTTGCGTGTGTACGGGCTAGGGAGTCCGAGAGTTTGTAGGTGTTGCGGCACCAAGGAGAGATCTATTGGGATCTTGCATAGTGGAAATCCTTCGTGTGTCGAAGGCGGGGATGTAGAGCAAGTGTGCTCGAACCTCGAAACAAATCACTTGTGTTTGCGATTGCTCTCTCTCTCTCTCTATCTCTTGTTTATATCTTGCATGCTTAAATTGTGCTCATCTTTATATGCTAGATATACCTTGTGTGCTTAATTGATATACATGCTTGGGTTGTTTGCTAACACTTGTATTTAACCAAGAGAGCCAACGCGACACCTCAACCCTTATCTAGGGGAATCTAGAGGAGTTTGTCCAGAGCCCTTCACGGGGAATTCGGCAACACTCTTGTGTTATACGTGGTGTTTAGTGTAAAAGTTTTATTAGGTCATAATTGTTTTTTAGCTTCCGCATTATTTGGCATTAAGTGACCATTAGATTAGCCATCACCTATTCACCCCCCCTCTGGTGAACTTATAATTGGTATCAGAGCCAAGTGCTCTTGATTTGGGTCTTACAACCTAGAGTTAAAGATCCTCCTTTTAGGCTAATCACAATATTTGTACACATACCATGGATTTGATGTCACCACCCACTTTTGACATTCTTAACATCCAAATTTGGAAGGTTAAGATGTCTTTGTACCTCAAAGCCATAGGCATCCATGTTTATCTTGCCACAACTAATAATGCATATTGTTTAAATGGTAAGAACATTGAGGCTAATACAAAAGCCCTACATGCTTTAAGATCTACCCTAAATGATGATTATTTATCTAGGGTTGCTAATCTTGATTTGGCTTTTGTAGTTTGGAACACCCTCCTCTCCCTTGGCGAAATGATCTATACTATGCGGGGAGTGACTCGGATGTTGGAAGTGACGTCTCCAACAAGTGCTATATGGTCCAAGGGGATAACCCCCTTGAGGTAACTACCGAATCCGAGGAGGATAATAACATGTCATATGATGAGCTTACTACTTTTTGTCAACTTGTGCTTGAAAAATATGACATGATTAAGAAAGATAACAAAATTTTGAAAAAGAAATTTGATTGCATGCATATAGAAAATGATTCATTTAGAACTAAGATTGCATGCTTAGAAAAAGAAAATAAAGATTTGAAAAATGAGAATGTTTCCCTCATGTCTAAATTGAATGATCTTTGTGAAGGAAACACAAGTTTGAAAAATAAAATTGATTTGGTGGAAAAACAAAAGGAAGTTATTTTTCAAGAAAATAATTCTTTAAAAAGAAAGATTTGTGAAAAAGAAAAAGAATTTGTTTCGAAAAAGAAAAAGAAAACTGATTTTATATCTCATCATGCTTTACATGCCCCACCAATGAGATTAATGATTTGAAAAATAAAGTGGATTGTTTGAGTTCAACTTTGAACTCTTGTGCATTCAACCATATTAGATTGGAGTCAATGTTTTCAAAGAAACAAACTCCACATGTTCATGCACATCATACCCATCATGCATATGCTTATGTTGCACACCATGATCATTCACACACACATAAGCATACTAAGGTGTACGTATGTACACATTGTGGCCGCAAAGGCCATTTAGCAAAATTTTGTTATGACAAGTTGCATTATTTTAATTTTGCTAAAAATAAAAATGCTTGGGTTCCTTACAAGACTAACCCTATAGGACCCAAAAGAAAATGGGTACCAAAATCCCCACCTTGTGTATTTGATGTAGGTGAGGGCTCTCACAAAACGTGAGAGATTTGGTGCCTTGATGGTGGGTGCACTTGAACTAAAAGGACACATATTTGGAGCACCGCTATCAAGGAGGTTTTGGTGGGAAAGACCACCATGCTTGGAGCTTTGGAGTTGGTAACAATCTCTAAACTCCTACTTTTTATGTACATGCTTCTTCATATATCATATTCATAGCATGTTCATGTTTTTATGTGCTTCATGTGGTAATAACATGCTTAGATATAGTTTTTATCAAAACTTGTATTATACATGTACAAATAGTGAGCTACATTTGTTTTATATATGATTGCACTTCATGCTCATTTGTACCCACTATATGCACATGTATAGACTAGTTTTGATTATTCTCTCATTTATACATGCTTTGCCAAATTTTATGATTTTACTTCATGTATATGTATTTCTAATTCAAATCTAATAAATATACATGTATACCCGTGAGTCTCTTGCCTTCATGCAAATACATTTGATAGACTCTTTTATGTTTGGGATATGTATGTGTATTGTTAGTTTTGGATAAATCATACATATACCATGAAGATTAGTGTTTTAATGAAAAATGATTTTTTAAAATGTGACTTATGATCTTTTTGAGCTTCAATGTCTATTTTCATGAAAATGCTATTTACATGACTTTTGAACACTCACACTTTATTTATTTTGTCGTGACTTAGTTTCATGGACATATTTTTGAGCTTTATAGACTATGAGTGTAAATTTTGTGTATTTAGTTTTGTTTCATGAAAAACATATGATTTATTGTATTTTAAAGGATCTTTAACTAGTTTTTTTTTTAAAAATCAATTTATACTAGTTATTTATTCTTCAAATTAGTAGTTTATGAGATATACACATAATCCTATTATTGCTTCAATTGGTATCATTGAATCGTTTCAATTGGTATCAACTTGACTCTATTGTTGTATACTCATTTTTTTGTTTTCTATGTATGTATGCTCTAATTTTCAATTGGTATACTCATTTCATACATATATATGATTTTCATGTGCTTAACTTTCAATTGGTTCACATCTTTTAAAGCACAAAGTTTATGATGAAAAATAAAATTTTTTTTGATCATTATGTTTACTATTGGTATCAAAATGTTTCAACTTCATATTTGTTAAATTTCAATTGGTATCAATATGATTTACAATAATGAGTATTTTCAATTTGGTATCTTAAAAATTTGATTGTTTTACAAAAGCTCTGATACCTTTAAAAAAAAATTTTAAAGAAAATTCAAAATTTTTGATTTATATTGCCTATATGCAAGGAGAGCTTAACATCTCTTCTACATATAGATTCATGTTGAGTGTATTGTATATTGAGGAGCTTGACAACTCTTCTTTATGTGGTACACGTGTGTAGGGGGAGCTTCACATCTCCTCTTATGCATTACATAATGTGTGTTATGTGAATTGGGGCTTGTCATCCTTCTTCATGTAATGCATATGTGTAGGGAAGCTAACTTAGCGTCTTCCTCTTCATGAATGTATATCGCATATAACTCTTATTGATCGATTTGTTTTACCCCTTCTTTGGTTCTTTGTTTCGGACAAAAAGGGGGAGAAAATTTTTTTTTTCTTTCTTCAACCCCTTTGTTGATGATTGACAAAAAGGAGGAGAAGAATTTGAGGTTTATATATGCATGTTTTCATGTTTTCCTTGCTTTATTATTAAAGGGGGAGAAGAATTTATGTTTATGCATATATGTTTTGTTTTGCAAATAGGAGAAAAAGATTTGATTTGTTTTATCTCCATACATTTGCATACATGTTTATAAGCTTTATTGCATATATTCATTATTTTGTGTTATGCATGAGTTAAGGGGGAGCTTCTTTGAAGCTTTACTTTAATCCATGCATATATAACTTCATGAGTTTTGTCATCATCAAAAGGGGGAGATTGTTGGCCCAAAGGCCCATCACTCTAGTTTTGATGATGATCAACTCATGTAGTTATGTTTACTAATGATCTTGTGTTTAATTAGTGACAGATTTGTTATCAAGATCTTAGTAGGTGTGGAGCTTCAACAAAGGATTTAAAGTCAAGTTTTGAAGCTAGCACCGGTTGATTCACGAGCCTATGCATCAAGACCACATCAAAAGTTGAGCTCGTTGGATCGTGTTTAGACCAAGTCAAGAAGATGAGAAGACTTCAAGGGAAGACTTCAAGATCAAGACTTGTGTCTAGGTATAAGATTTTTATTTTTAGATAAAATGTAAAGGATAGAGTAGTTGGTGGATTGCTCAAATATATATCACACACACACTCTTGATTTAGTTGTCTTTTCATAAAAGAATTTTCAGATTTAGAAAAGACTTTCATTTTGGAAAAATACTTTTTTGGTTTTTGGAATTTCTTATATGCATGTCTTTTATCCAAAACCATATTTAGAGCTTAATGCCAAAAACATAGATATTTCATCTTGATTGTGTAGTGGATCATATCCATACACACTATGCCTTAAAATGAATTACAATATCTTGTTTTTGTATTTGGTGATGTTTTGGAAAAACAAAGTTTTGGAAAAATAAGTTTGGAAAAATACTGTTTTCATTTTGAGCCAATATTTCCAACTTACAAAAATAGTTCAAAACATTTATAACATGCCTTGATTTTGTGCAAGCATGTTTGTTTATTAATGTATATTTGTAAAACTATTTTTGTAGAATTTTCAGTAATTTATGGGATTTTATTTAAGCCAAAAAGACAAACTTTTTAATCCCAGATTTCTGTTTTCTGGCTTCAGCAAGTCGACTGTATAGTCGACTATACCTGAAGTCGGTCGACCGGACCGGTCGACCGACGTGCACGACGTGCACGCCTTGACCTGGCAGATGGCCGGTCGACCGACCGAGTCGACCGGAACTGAGAGCAGTGCTCTCTGTTCTTTTGGGTGACCGGGCGGTCGACCGGAGGCTCCAACGGTCAGATTCTTGACCGTTGGCGGTCGACCGGGCGGTCGACCGACAGGTCTGACAGAACCCCAACGGCTAGTTTTTGACAGCCTATAAATTTGGGGTTTTGGGCACTGTTTTGATCAAGATTTTAGGAGAGCTTTCAAGCCAGTTTTTCTGATCCTTTCAAAAGGTTTTCTCCACAAATTTGAGAGCAAATATTTCCAATCAAAAGGAAAGTTTTATCAAGAGTGTTAAAAGAGATTTCTTGAGTTTTCCTCCACCATCTCAATCCTTGTTTTCTCACACAAACACTTGAGCTATCCATTGCTATATCTACCCTATAGGGAGTGTTATTGTGAGAGGATTTTAGGTGATCAAGAGTTGTGATCACCAAAGTTCTACCTTGTTCCTTTGAGGAGGCGGACGGTTGTGTTCACATTGTTTCGGGTCCTAGTGGGGACTCGGTGGTTTCGAGTTCGTGTGTGAACTCCGTGTTTGAGGTGCGGCCTCGGCAAGCTTGTGGGGCTTGCGTGTGTACGGGCTAGGGAGTCCGAGAGTTTGTAGGTGTTGCGGCACCAAGGAGAGATCCATTGGGATCTTGCATAGTGGAAATCCTTCGTGTGTCGAAGGCGGGGATGTAGAGTAAGTGTGCTCGAACCTCGAAACAAATCCCTTGTGTTTGCGATTGCTCTCTCTCTCTCTATCTCTTGTTTATATCTTGCATGCTTAAATTGTGCTCATCTTTATATGCTAGATATACCTTGTGTGCTTAATTGATATACATGCTTGGGTTGTTTGCTAACACTTGTATTTAACCAAGAGAGCCAACGTGGCACCTCAACCCTTATCTAGGGGAATCTAGAGGAGTTTGTCCAGAGCCCTTCACGGGGAATTCAGCTACACTCTTGTGTTATACGTGGTGTTTAGTGTAAAAGTTTTATTAGGTCATAATTGTTTTTAGCTTCCGCATTATTTGGCATTAAGTGACCATTAGATTAGCCATCACCTATTCACCCCCCCTCTAGGTGAACTTACAGTATTGGTTGAGAGAGGAGTTCGGTACTCCCGGTTATTGTATTGCCCCAAATCCTCGGTGGAGGTTCCCTGTGTGGGAGTCCTAGGTGGATAAGTTAGTGGATTGGAAATCCTTCTCGGTGAAGGCGGGGATGTAGAGCTCGGTGCTCGAACCTCGAAACACATCTTATTGTTTGCGTTTGATCCATTGACTCTAAACTCTCTCTTTTATTTGTGCCTTGCATCTATTCATATTGCTCATACATATTATATGATTGGTTTGTTTGTGTGTGCCTCACTTGTGCTTAATCACGAGAGCTTCATATAGCGCCTCAACTCTTATTCAGAGGAATCAAGAGGAGTTAGTCCAGAGCCCTTCACTGGGAATTCGGCTACACCGTTGGTTGCATAAGTGTAGTTGCAATTAGTTTTAATTTCCGCATTTAGTTCATTAGATTAGCCGTACACCTATTCACCCCCCCTCTAGGTGTACTTTCAGTTGTGGTAGCAAGTCAAAGGAAAACAGCGGAGGGTTATAAAGATGATCAATGGATGAGATTGATCGGAAGGTAGATCATGCAATCGCAGTCGGATTCAGACGATCAAGGTGTCGAACCCTATATTTTTCAACATTCTGGATGAACGGTGGGTGCAGAATGAGGAGATTCCAATCTCTAATGCATGTTCTGTGCAGATCGGTTAAAAGAATTGACGGAGATTATGGTCAAAGTTATGACGGACTAGACATGACACGGTGAGATTATTACAGGCACTGGTGGATCTATCAAGTTTGAAGATCATCAATAGTAGGGCAATAGATCTGACAAACATCAATACATTGGTGGATGACAGCCCTGATTGATGGAAAGAAAACCATTGCAGTGTGTGGCGGGAAGGCCCGGTAAGACCATGGCAGTTATGTGAAGGCGGTGAGTTTCAAGATTAAAACATTGATGGAAGGTGAACCATCACTAAGTGATCGGTGGAAGACCATGGCAGGACAAGTACTTGACAATGTTCGTGTAAAGTTGGTAAGACCATGGTAGAATTAGAGGCAGATTGCCTCAAGACCGGTAGAGCCCCATAGTCGGGAAGGCATCACAAAGCAGAATTGACTGGTGGCGACGGTGATGCAATGCAAGCTAAGGAAAGAAACTAAGTCAGGGAGTTTCAATGAAAAGCTTGAAGGGAGCTCACTTCGAGGTGGAGCTACAATGAAAATTGCAACGAGTCTAAGTGCTGTAGGATGACTCAGAAACAATGCATTCAGGCGAGGCTCGAGATGACCCAAGACATGGCGGTGAATCTGTCAAAGGCCCCGAGGAGAGGGCCAAGGTTAAAGGCTTCACGACATGGTTACAACCAAGGAAAAAAATTAAGGTAGTAATTCAAATCTCAAGTTGTTTTGCTAAAGGCTTGAAAAGCAAGTCAAGATGGAGATTGTTAGGATTTTGTCTTATTTTTCAAGAGGAGATGATGGTCCAAGAAAATTCAATTGAGTTGGAGAAGATGGTATCTGGAAGCAGAAGGAGTAAATTAAGGTGAAACAGTTTTCTTTTCCAGTGATTGCGAGTTTCCTTTTCAGGAGGAATATGAATGGGATTCAATTCCTATTCAATGAAGATTTGTTTCTAAAGATTAAAGGGTTTAAATCCTTTTAGATCAATGAGAACAACTCCTAATAGGATTGATCAAGATTCTTCAAGCATTCAATGGCCAAGATCATCTCATAGTCCAAATAGGAGTTGTATTGTAAAATCATATAAATAAAGGGTTATAACCTAGGATTTAGGTGGAGCAGAAGCGCAGAAGAAAGTTGTGGTGAATAACAATATAAGGCCCTAAAAATCCAAGAAAGAGAGGAATAAGGTGAAGGTGCGTAGAGAGAATGTATACTCTTGTAATCTAGGTGTAGATTCAAGTGGAAGGTGAATACTTTTATGTCATCAAGAGGAAGGTTAGAATTCTTTGTATCAAGTTTATTAGTAAAGCTCTCTCAAGTTCTCTCCCCATGGATGTAGGCCAAGTTTGGGCCGAACCACGTTAAATTATGTGTTCTTCTTTATATATTTTTTAATATTCATCTTCTGTGCTCGAGGTAATTGATCTCATGGCGTGCTTGAGGTCGTCGGAGGGGATCTCGTATCTCCTAACTATTGGTATCATAGTAAGTATGGTATCCCGCGTTATGCACATAATAATTGGTATCGAGCATATCAATTTTGTTACAACACCATGATCGCAGCGTTTTTGTGAGGACTGTTACTATGGTCGCAGTGTTTTTGTGAAGACTGTGACCATGGTCGCAGTGCTTTGTGAAAACTACTACTATGTTCACAATACTAATTAGACTGAGAATATCTGAAATTTTTTAGCTTTTTGACCAGGTCGCAGTGACAGCTGAGAGAGTTCTCTCAGCTGGCAACTGAGGTATAGATACCTCATATATAAACAACTATGATAGTTAATGTTTGATTGTCACTTCTACTAACTACTTGGAAGGATTTCACTTAGGTCAAAGTTGAAGGTGACGACTATAATCCTCTCCCTTCTCTTTGAAATGAGTGCACATACCCTCTTGCAAGTATGTTAGTTTGTACAAGTTTTGAGTATTAGTTATTAATAAAATTTCTTTTACTGTTCAAATATATATATATATATATATATATATATATATATATATATATATATATTGAAATCGCCTAGAGGAGGTTAATAGGTGATACACTAAAAACAAGTGAAAATTATAACACAATAATAAACAACTACAACAATCAAGAAATGAAGCCGAATACCCGATGAAGGGCTCTGAATTTATCTTCGTGATTCCTCTTAAAATAAGAGTTGAGGTGCACAATTGCTTTCTTGATGTACAAAAAGTTCAAACAAATTATATTGTAAGAGTAATAAAAATAACAAGTGTAATATTACAATAAATAAATAAGAGAAAGAGTTAGAAAGATCAAACGCAAGCCAATCGCAAACACAAGAAGTTGTTATCGAGGTTCAAGCCACTTGCTCTACGTCCCCGCCATCGCCACAATGAAGGATTCCACTATAATCGATCTCAATGACAAGTGAACTTCATCTTGCAAGATCCGGAGTCGCGACTCCACCTTACAACCCTCAGCACTTGGCGATCTTCACAAAATCACAAACAATCTCTCTTATAACTTTCCTATAGCTCAATGCAGAGAATGATGGATCAAGAAAAGTGTGAGAAAAACAAAGAAGAAAAAGATTTTGAGCACTAGAATTGAAAACTTGAAACTTTTGAACTCTTTAATTTTCTTTTGGAATTCTTGATATTTTCTTATATGTAAACAGTCTCTAAACACTTCTTTATATAGGAGAAGGTTAAAGACATATTCTCAGTAAATCCCAGCATTTAAAACATGTTAAAAATCATTAAAATCATAAATAGTCGTTAGGAATGAACATGAACTGATTTCGACAGGAAAATAGTCGTTAAAAGGCAAAACAGACATGTTTGACTGGCAGTCGATCGGCTAAGGCAAATATGAATTTGTCGTTGTTGTCGGTCGACCAGGCAGTCGACCAGCCAGAGTAGAACTCTGAGCTCAGAGTTGAGCTTAGTACTGGCGGTCTACCGTGTGACCAGAGTAGAAACTCTGACACTTGATTTTTCTTTTGAAGTTGATCTTCTCACTCTTGAAAAATCTATGTACTAAAAATACTTTTAATATAATTAGTACCACAAACTTCATGAGTTTTAGAATTATCAAAACAAAGAGTTATTGTACCCTCGGGCTAACAATCTCCCCTTTTTTGATGATGACAAAAATCATGAGTTATATAAAAAAAATATGAATGAAAAAAGCTTCAAGAGAAGCTCCCCCTGAAATTATGCATTAAAAATAAATTATAAAACATAGCCATAAATCATATTCTTTAAAACTAATATATTCTTTAAAACATAGCAATAAATTATATTCTTTAAAACTCATATATTCTTCTTTCCCTTTTTGTCATACATTAAAAGGAGAAAAAAATATATAGTAAAACGATACCAATTGAAAATTTTGAAATTTTGAACACTTTTAATAAAAGAAAAATATTTGTGTAGAAATGTTAAAATATAGAAATTAGTTATCCATCATACAAACATTTAATTCTCCACAAATAAAAGTAAAATGATTATAGTCAAGAGATTTTCTGAAAATATCGGCTAATTGAAAATCAGTGGAAACATAATCAATCTCAATATCACCTTTCTCATAGTGATTTCTAAGAAAGTGATACCGAATCTCTATATGTTTGATCTTACTATGTTGATTTGCATTCTTAATCATATGAATAGTACTAATATTATTACAAAATATCTTCATATGATCATAATGCAAACTATAGTCAAGGAAAGTATATTTTATTCAAAGGACTTGTATACAATAAGCCCTCGCAGTAACATATTCTGTCTGAGGGGTTGAGATGGCTAAAGAATTTTGCTTTTTGAAAAATCACGAAATAAGGCTATTTTCTAAAAATTGACAAGTTTCACTAATACTCTTCTGATTCACTCTATAACCGGCATAGTCGGCATCCGAATAGCTCGTCATGTTAAATTGTCCGGTCTTCAGGTAACACAAGCCTATACTAACAAAGCGTTTAAGATATCTGATAATATGTTTAACCGCTATTAGATGAGATTCTTTTAGACAAGATTGAAATTTAGCACAAAGACAAACACTAAACATAATGTCCGGCCTACTAGCCATAAAAAAGAAACTACCAATCATACTACGATATAATTTAATGTCAATATTTTTTTATTGTCATCCTTATCAAGCTTGGTTATAGTAGCCATTGGAATCTTGCTAACCTTGGAGTTCTCTAGACCATATTTCTTGATTTGTTCTTTGGTATACTTGGCTTGATTTATGAAGATTTCATCACTCCTTTACTTGATTTGGAGTCTAAGGAAGTAGTTGAGCTCTCCCTTCAAATCATCTCAATCTCATTCTTCATACAAGATTCAAAATTTTTACATGATTTTTCATTAGTAGAGCCAAAAATTATATCATCAATTATAATTTGAATAACTAAAACATCACAAGCAACATGTTTTGTAAATAAAGTAGTATCTACTTTACCTTTAACAAAACTCTTATTTTTAACGAAACTACTAAGTATTTCATATCAAGTTCTTGGAGTTTATTTTAAACCATAAAGGGCTTTATCTAACTTGAACACATAGTCGGGATATGTGGGATCAACAAACTCGGGAGGTTGTTCAACATACATCTCCTCTTCTATAAATTCATTCAAAAAAGCACTCTTTACATACATCTGATATAGTTTAAATCTTTACATAAGGCATATGCGAGAGTCATTCGGATGGCTTTGGGCTGTGCAACAGGTGTAAAGATTTTCTCATAATTGATTCTTTCCATTTGATTGTAACCTTGATCCACTAATCTAACCTTATTTCCAATTATATTACCTGACTCATTTAGCATGTTTTTAAACATTCACTTAGTATCAATAGTTGGTCTCTCTTGGAATCTGGAAACAAGTCTCCATATCTGATTATGCTCGAATTGATTGAGCTCCTCTTGCATAACAAGTAACTAATAAGAGTCTATCTCAGCCTCATGAATAATTTTAGGTTCTATGTGAGAAATAAATGCAAAATGACCACAAATATCTTCGAGTTTGGATCTAGTAGATAATCCCTGAGATACATCACCTATGATGAGATCTTTGGGATGACTTGAAGCATACCTCCAATCCTTCGGAAGTACTTGAGTAGGTTTCACTTTTATTTGAACTTTACCATTTTAATCTTCTCTTGGCTTTTTTCATTTTTCGGTGAGTCCTTCATAGAAATCTTCTCAATAACTTCACCTAAATAATCAATTTCACAATCTACAGCATTCTTCACAAGAGATTTAGATTCCTCAAACTTCACATGCATGAATTCATAAATAGTCAAAATTGATCTATTGAAGACTATGAGCTTTACTAGTGTTAGAATAACTAACAAAAATAGCTTTAAAAGATTTAGCATCAAACTTTCCTAGATTATCTTTAGTATTTAAAATAAAACACTTATGACTGAAAACTTTAAAATATGAAACATTTGGTTTCCTTAAATGAAAAATCTCAAAAGGAATTTTTTTGTTTATTTTTTTATGAAAAAATATTCTATTTATTAACATGACGTGTTTACAGCCTCAGCCCATAAATATTGCGAGAGTTCGTATTCATTGATCATAGTCCTAGCTATCTCTTGAAGATATCTATTTTTTCTTTTGACGATTCCATTTTGTTGTGGAGTTCTAGGACATAAAGTTCATGTTTAATTCTATTTTCTTCATAGCAAGTAATAAAAGAGTGATTTATAAACTCACCACCTATATTATTTGAATGCGTAAAATCAGAAAATCTTTTTCTTTTTCAACTCTTTTCGAAAACAACGAAAAAATGAGAAAGCTTATCTTTGTGTTGTAAAAAGAAAACCCGAGTATATCTTGAAAAATCATCAATAAGAACAAATAAAAGACGATTTTCACTTAAACTTTTAATTTTGGTCGGACCAAACAAATCCATATGTACTAATTCTAAAGGTCGAGATGTCATAATATCCCCAATAGATTCAAAAGAAGAATTAGTTTGTTTTCTAAGTTGGCATGCATCACAAATATGATCTTTTTTCAAATTTCAATTTAGAAATACTTTTCACCACTTTCTTAAAACTGATATGGGATAGGTGATCAAAGAAAACATAACCTAACCTTCTATGCCATAACTATAAATCTTCATTTATGGCAGTCAAACAATTAACATTGCAATTCAAATTTAACATATCAATAATATAAATATTATTTTCACAAAAATCGAAAAGAACACGAAAATCATTCTTTTTATCAATAACGTCACAAGTAGAATCATCAAAAATCACTTTTAAATCTTTATCACATAATTAGCTAATACTTAATAGATTATGCTTAAGTGTTCAACTAAAGCAATATTTTCAATTAAATGAGATGTACCAATTTTGATGTTACCTATACCAATAATCTTTTCTTTGGAATCATCTCTGAAGGTGATGGTGCCACCTTTATTGGACCTCGATAGGATTGCAAAGTTGTTGATATCCCATATCATATATTGTAAGCAATCACTATCAAAGTATCAACGCTCTCTACGTCTTAAAATCTAGGCGCGTATCTATATCATTTAAAACAATTGTTGACTTTAATACCCAAATCTTTTGGGTCCTAAGATATTAGTCTTTTGAACCCACACATGATTATTTGAAACATTTAGTTTATCATAGCAAAAACTTCTCCAAGTGATCTTTTCAGCCACAATAGGTGCATGATTACACCTTGGCATTCAATAATGCATGGTATGTGTTGTGTGCATGATGTGCATGATTTGCATGTTGTGCTTGTGTGAGAGCATGATGGTGTGTGTGTGAAGCATGTGATTGTGGTTTTGTTTGAGTTTGTCTCTTTGAAAATATAGCTTTTAACCTAACTTTATTAAACTCATATTTCTTTAAAACATTACTTAAATCATTTATCTTATTTTTCATCAAAGAAATCTCATTTTCATCAATGTAAGAAATTTAACTTTGTATAAAGACCTTATAAGCATCAAAAAAAATTAGTCTTTTGAAGAGAAATAGATAAACTTTTCTTTTCTTTAGAAACAACAATCAATTAATTTTGCAAAAGCTCATTTTCTTTCTTCATTTTCAAATATTTTATTTTAAGAATATCACAATTGTTTGAAAGTTATTCAAAAGCATCTCCTGATCATTTATAGATGATCGGGCGGCAGTGCTCGGCATGAGTGTTGGTGGCGATTGTGGTTGCCGAGGAGACGAGGGCGAGAGGAGTGGGCTGCTGTCGGCTGTTTGGGGGGGAGATAAAGAGGAAGGTTGTTTGTTGTTGAGTGTTGAGAGAGAGAGAGAGAGACAGAGACAGAGAGAGAGAGAGAGAGAGAGAGAGAGAGAGATTTGAAAGCGAAAAGGAGGAGTGATTAATTTGAGAGTAATTTTTTCTAGGGTTTTCTTTATAGAAGGGTTATAAATACTATTTGGAATTCACTCTCATAATAGAGTTCTTTCGGGATTCACTCTCCTAAAGGCTTTAGAGCTTCAACTCCTAAAGGGTTTTGAATTTTGGAAAATTCAAATATCACTTAAATTTGAGGAAATTGTAAAAGATTCCAATTCATTTATTGATTCAGAAGATTTCATATTGGCCTCTTTTTATAGGAAATAAAAAATTTGAGTTTCAACTCATAGCCTAACTAAAAACAAAAGCAAACTAAAATAAATCCAAAACTTAAAATAAACCACAAATACAAGAAAATGAAAATACATAAAAATATTCAAAACTACTCGATCCATGTTAGATGTGGCTCATCTTCTCCAACGATGATAAATGCGCCAATATCGTGGTTAGATGCCGGCATCATAAACACTACAATTTTGAAGGGAGAGAAGAAAGAGGTCTCTTCTTTCTTCTAATTTTGACAAAACAAATAACAAATCAAGAAAAATGAAAAGGACCTATTTCTCTCTTTATTTTATCTTCATCCCTTCTTTTCCTTCTTCCCCTTTCGCTCATATGTCCAATTCGGTGATGCCACGTACTAGCATCCACATCCAATGCTGCAACTAAAATTGAAGCTGTAGAGCCCAAAGTCATGTAGATGGTGCCTTCCTTTTTGCCATGTGCCATAATCATGGTACCCTTCGTAATCTTACACGAATCACCGTCGAAGGTAGTTTTCATCCCGGCATCTGTAGGCTAACCAACAGAGATCAGATTACTCTTTAGCTTCGGTACGTGCCTGACGTTCTTCAATTTCAGTGTCGAGCACATCATCCTTTACCAATGATATTGCATGGTTCATCATCTCCCAAATATACCTTTCTGAGATCTGTTTTCATATAATTTTGAAACATTTCGTGACGAGAAGTGGTATGAAAAGAGGCACCTGAATCAACAACTCATGATTTGCTGGAACCAACTATGGAGAGAATTAGGCATCGTATTCATCACTGCCTGTGACATCACTGAATCCTTCTCTTTGCCTTTGCCATTTCCATCTTCCTTTTGTAGTCCCTTTGAAAATGCCCCTTCTCACCGCACTACCAACACCCGACACTCCTTGATTTGTTTTTGCTTCTTCCAAATTTGGACTTGGATTTGATGTTCTTTTTATTTTATCTATTCGTTGACCTTTCTCTCTGTTCAACACTCAGAGCACTCCCTGATGTCTCAACTGCAGCCGATGACTTCCTGCGCACCTCTTCACTGGGAAGAACACCTACCGTGTTATCGTTCTTGGCCCACAGGAATTGCTCACTGTCATCCTGAGACCATCTCAGGTCTCTAATAGACTGGACAATATAACCATCACCCTCATCGTGTTGAATTCATTGAGATCTCAATGATACTTTCGTTGTCTGCCATCTTCAGGTTGAACAACTTTTTCATCAAGAAAATCTTTTTTGATGCCGAGAGTTTACCTGAAATCTTCGATAGGGGCGCCATCAAGTCTTGGGTCATCTTTTTTCTGGAGATGTTAAATGCTATCGTCGATGCTTGAGATAATTGGATCGCCCCTAGGGCTCTCCGATCTAAGACCTCCCATTCGCAGTCGATCATCTCCTTCGACTTTTGGGCCTTTCCACTGAGAGGAAGATGGAGATTTTTCTGGTATAGGTAATATTCGCTCTGCATCCAGAATCTGAAGTTCGCGACGTTGAATCTTTTGACTCTGATCTCTCCTTTTCCACCATCAGTTATTGAGGAAACGAATTGGGAAGAAGAAAGAACACTAATCAAATACACAATCAAAACACAATAATTTCACGTGGAAAACCCAACTAGGGAAAAACCACGGAGCCGTACACAAATCCATTATATGATTAGAGAGATTACAGGAGAAGAATAGAGAACCAGACAACTGCTTTGTATTTATAATGGCATACACATACACTTAGCCTTAATTATAATTCATCTTCTTTTATGAAGAAATAGGGTTACAAGTTAAAAAATCACCAAACTATCCTTGACGCGTTTCCTAAGTTTCACGGGTTACGAAGCTTCCAGACTGGACCGCTTCTCCACTATGCATCTAAGCGCTCCTCCTCTTAGATGCTTCAGAGTGCTCCTCCAGAGTGAAGTTTCAGAGTGCTTCTCCAGAGTGATACCAAGCTGCTACTCTAGAGCGAGACTCTGATCTTACCCTCAACCTGAAACCCCTAACTCATCTAATCTCTTTACAAAGAGTGCTTTGTCCCTCGCTCTGGGGTTTGCAAGAGGGACTTCTAAAAGCAATTTAGGTCCGGGGGGCTCCCCGCCCCTTCCAACCCCCATGGCGACCTGACCGCACAGGTCAATCCGCGTAATGACTCTGCGTAGGGAGACACATCGTCAAGAAAATAATTAGGCTCTACAACTTAACAAATATCGGGCTTGGGCATGTACGCTGAAACAAAATCCACTGCTAAGTTCTTCAACTAAGAAGGTAAGTTTTCTAAGAAAAACAAGGAATTTAAAGTTGGGAGTTCGGTCTTATGTTCTCCCTATATTAGTTGTACTTCTATCTTACCATTTTTGTTGAGCAAATTGCTAAACAAAATACTTGGCGGTTTAGTGAATTGGAATCAGGACTGATGCTTTTTCTGTTGGTTCTTTTGTAGATAATTTTTTTTTATCTCTTTGGTGACCTAAGTGAAAGAGAATAGTAAGGCTTCTGCTTAAGTTAGTCTAAGATCAAAAGATAAAGAAGTAATCTTTATAGGTGGTCTAAATAAATCTTTCTGCACTCTTTGTTGTTTTGATTGTTTTTCTAGAGAAATAATGAATTAGTCATTTGATAACTTTAACTTAAAAGATAATCTAAGGTGAAAGGTGAATTTGTAAATACCTCCTTAAGCCAAATAACATTGTTTTAACCTACAAACAAGGTTATCTAACCTACATTGATGAAAAATTATTAGACCACATAAATCTAGGTTAAACTCTTTTGGACGAATAATTTCTTATCCCACATGTAGCTTACCCATTCTTATACGTACACGAGAGAGCAAATAGACTTACATCAACTTGATACTAGTGCAATGCATGGAGGTTCACCAATTGTCTCTTTGGTGCAGAGAAGAAGAATTTTGGATTCTTTTAACCTCTAATTTAACTAGTTGCCAAACAGGGACTAAAGGCTTATTCAGATCAAAATATCTGATAGGAAGGCAAAAGTTGTCTCTTGAATCTAAATGTTTAAGGAGGCTAGCAATAAGATGCTACTCGATGCTACTTGAGATTTTATCTTACCAACCTTCATCCATTCTATTTGTCAATAGTCTTTATTCAATTGGATTGGTAAAAATTGAGTTAGATTGTGAGCAGTCTTAGTACTTGTTTGGCATTTTGAAAGAGAAAGAAGAAGAGAGGGGAGTAAGAGAGGAGAAGGAGGAAGAGAGATTTCTTCCATCTTTTAACGATCTGGGGTTTGATGGGAAGGAGGGGAAGAGGAAGGAGAATGAGAGAAAGAAAGAGAGAGGAGATTAGAAAATTATTTTTTCAATCTGGATCGGCGAGCTCCGCAGCTCTTCGCTTTGATTTTGGGTGGAAGAAAATTGAGAAAGATGTTGGTTTCTGGGATCAATCTGACAACTAATCAAGATCACTGAAATATCAACAATCTAATTGCCCAGGTGACTGAATTTTCCTGCACACAAAAATATAGTATTTTAGAATATGATGTGCGAGGAATCAGTTCTAATCCGCGGTAGCAGGGCTATGCGGGTCGTGATCCTCAGGGAGGGACTGCGATAGAAGCATTAAGCAAGTTTCTCTAAAAATTTATCTTTTTTTAGTTATTTTGTTAGTCACGATGGTATTTACAAAGAAAAGTGGTATTTACAATGAGTTGTGGGAAAGAATATTGGAGAGGTGTGGATTTGATCTACAAAAAAGAAAAGAAAAGAAAAGAATAGAAAACTAACCTTGGTTGGAGAAAATATGCGAAACCTAACACTTTCTACCTTATTTCGGAGGCGTTGAACGTATAAACCTTGGGATCGAACTCAGTCCGTTGTCGCATTAGGTCATCAAGCCTTGGGCAAGCATGAGTTGATACGCCTCGAGGAGGAGAACATCGCCATGGAATATCGTTGGAACCTACTAATCTTCGGTATACTTGTGGTTCGGTAAACGCTCGCGTGCTCGTCAAAGATCAACAAAAAGAAACACAGTAGAAAAGAAAGAGAAAACAAAGAAAAGCAACGACATAAGAACAAAATAAAAATTACCTTTTTATTGATTACAATGGAAGAGAAGAGAATCATCTGTCGGTGTCACCCTCAACAAAGCCATCTCCCTCACTTACATAAAAATTACAAAAAGAAAAGAAAACCTAGAAGAAACCCTAAAAATCTTAACTTTGGCCCTTTGCTGGACGCTGGACGCTCTGTACGTTATACTGCAGGGGATATTTATAGGTGCAGAAGGCCGAGGAGTCCTAGATAAACCTGCCCACGAAATCTGGGATCTGGATGAGATCAAAGTGTCGCGTTTCCGCGGCTTTTGCCGCGGATCCGCGGCACTTTAGTGGCTTCTGGCCACGCGCTTTGGCGCGTGGCCTCTCCTGGTCCGTCCCTGTGGGCTTCTGCTTCTGGAAGTTTGATCCTGGCCTTTTAATCTGGATTTTCGAGATAACTTGGTAATCAAGTTACTCTTAATCCAGATTTCTTCAAATCTTCTTCCCACAAATTTCTTCTTATCTTGGCCTTTTATCCTCATCCTGCATGTGTTTAGGGTTAGATAGAAGTCTATCCTTCCCTAATCTCTGATATTTGCAACTTTTAGCCCTTGTATTTGCATTTTGACTCTTTGTATTTGCGCTTTTTCACCTGGGCTTCAAACATGGGCTTGGATCTGGGCTTTTGGGCTCTTTAGGCTTTATTTATTGCTAAAATAACAATTCGAGGCCTGCACACAATAAATTACAAATTATTAATAAATGTGCAGAATTAAATGAATAAATATGAAAATGTGATGGTAAATATGATGATAAAAATGCACTTTTGACTACCAATCACACCCCCACACTTATCTTTTTGCTCGTCCTCGAGTAAAAACAAAGAAAAGAAAAAGTTAATCTAACCTAACTCACTTTCGTAGGAATCACGATTGCACTTAGCACGTGCAACAAGCCGTTAAACCTCTAGGTTACCCTAGAGGACGAGTGTTGTCTCGTGAGGGTTTTCAGCGGATTGCACCCACAAAATCCATAAAAAGGAAAATATTTGAATTATTATTGAAGAGACTAAGTAGTCTATAAGTTTTAGGATTATCATTTTTATTCATTCTTCAAACCTAGTCTTTATAAAGTCAATTGTTTTCCATTTTAGGTAAGGATTAAAATTGAATTTCTAATATAGTCTTTTTCGTTACCAAAAGTCTTACGCACCCTTGTGAATCTAGGAATTCCTTAACTTGGACTCTCATGCCTCTTTATTATTTTATAACATCATCTAATTTTCTTTCGTGTAAGTATCAAGGCTTCTTGAGGCCCTCATACCTAACTAATTGACTATTAGATGTGTTAATATATATTTTTTTTTTGGCATGTATAGCTCATCTAATTTTCTTTCGTATAAGTATCAAGGCTTCTTGAGGCCCTCATACCTAACTAATTGATTATTAGATGTGTTAATACGTATATTATATTTCTTAGTTTTCTTAGGCTTTCTAATCCACCCATGTAGCGAACTTAAAGTCGATGACTCCCAAACCGGTTGGCTTTAGGGCACCAGGTGAGAAAACACCCCGCGGACTCAAATTCGAGTGAACTAGGCCCCAAAACTAAGGACTTTATTTTATTTACTCACCTTTAGGCATGAATACTTATGCTTCTTGAGGCACATGTATCAGCTTAATTGGTGATTTTTTTTCTTCTTCTTTTTTTTTTTTCTTTTTTTTATGAGGCACAAGGTCTTTGTCTTAGAATCCTAGATATGCATTTGGTATGCACATTTCATTAAGGTAAAAATCAAGACTAATTATTTATTCAATTTCTTCTCCTATACCTAAAAATTAAACAATTTATTTATTTTGACCAAGTTTTTAGAAATCCTAATCACGATTTTCCTAATCCCTAAAACTAACTTAGATTTCTTTCAAAAAATAAGTCAAAATATTTCCTTTTTATAACATTTTTTTTTAAAATTTTTTTAGATTTTTTTTTTTTTTTTAGCAAATTTTTTGTTAGTTTCTACCTATGTTAGTATGTTAGTAAAGCCTACCCCCACACTTATCTCATGCATTGTCCTCAATGTATGAATGTATGCATGTATGCATGAAACAGAACAAGGGAAGGCGGAAGTTACCTTAGGGTGGTGGTTCCGGAGGTGGTCTAATTGGTCCACGAAATGCGGCCCAAACAAGATAACGTGGTAGTTCACGGGACCTACCTTTATTGACCTCTTTTTATTTACATATTTACAGTCCCCAGAATGAATAGGATCATGGAAGATCCTCTCGTGAAACTTACTCCCTTTACATGACCAGTCCTGGAAAATCATCACAGAGTCATGGTCTATACCTATGTCCAACAAAAGAATGTGACTTGGTAAAATGGTTGACTTAGACTCAAGAATGATAGGTTCAGGATCTAATACCGACTCAGGAAAGAAACTCAAATCAAGTAAAGGTTCAGGAGTCGGGCTAGGATCAAGAAGTGGGTCCAAGTCAAGAAATTGAAACTCAAGTCTACAATCATTTCCCACAATGGAATGTGACTCAATGTTGGTGATTCAAGTTCAGGAATGATAGGTGTGGGAATCAAAACTGACTCTAAAATATTACCTAAGTCGGGTAACAAAACAGGAGTCAATAATGATTCGGGAATTTGAACTTGATCATAGATTTGGGAATCTAGGTCACATATCTCATTAGTTTCAATCTCATAAAAATGAGAACTTGCCAATTTTTCCATGGGACTTTCAAATTGCACAATTGGTCAAGTTCAATATGATCATAAAAAATGAGTGATTCAATTTCATGATCTATGGGTATGGGAATAAATGTTGGCTCAGAAAATTGGTCCAAATGGGTAAGGATAACGGAGTCAACATAGATTCGAAAATGGAAACTGAATCGCAAAGTGGGGATCGGGTTCACATTCACAATCTAATTCAATCTCATTGAAATTAAAACTAGCCAACTTGTCCAAGGATTGGGGTTGAGCAAGTTCATATTGATGTGATGAAATTGAATTTTGATCAAGGTCTTCTAGACAGAATGATTCTTGGTTCCTATCAACTTGGTTGGTTCGCTCAAGAATGTTTGAAAGTCTAGAAATTTGATCATTCATTATATCTTGCAACCGATCCACTTTTTCTTCTAACCCATCAAATAGATCAATGGTGGACTGAAACCTTGGTGATGTAGGAAAAGACGTATATGAAGATACTGGTTGAACAGGTGGTTGACCATATGGCTCAGGGGTATTGAATCCCCATTGACTCTGTGAAGAGTAGTGATGATTATTCTAATCTTGTTCATAGTATTGGGAATGGGGCATGTAATGATTCGGATAAGACCAATCTGGCACACTAGGTTGGTCAAAGTTATGATATGCCGGGTTGGTAATATCCGAATAAGAGGTTGGTGTGTAACATGGATCCTCATTAAAATTGAAAAAATTGTTGTTATAGGCCATATCACACAATCACAAACAAAAGAAAAAAAAAAACAAAAAAGAAAAATTTCTAACCTAAGTTAGGGTAGACCTAGACCTAGACGACTCCTAACTGGTTAGACTGTCCACGGGAGGTAGGGTGTAGACTTTGACCACAAGTTAATCAGCCAGGTCGGGGCAAGAGTGGTGGGAGGTTTTCCGTCAAAGACGTTCCTTAATTAAATAACCACCACACTTCGGGCTTTCGGCCCTCAATCCCCTTCCTAGACACTGATTGGCAGGAGTCAACTTCCAACACCGTTCCCCCTTAGGATAATCTCCTAATTGAGTCCGAGTGTCCCTAGGGCCAACGTCTACTAATTTTTATGTTAGGCTTGGGTTAGTGAGTGCTCGGGATATGATTTTTGGGCTAAGGAAGGGTGATGAAATCCCCACCTTATCTTGTTAATGGGTTATGCCCTTAAGATGAATTAGTGCAAGTGTACAAGATAAATAGATAAGAATCACTCAAAGCAGAAAATCAACCAAGAGATGAGTCCTATTCTACATGCAATGCGTACGTACCTTGCTTCTCCAGCACTCTTCAACAGTAAAAAATAATTGAAAAGACACGTGCCTAATATGCAAACGTCTAATCAATTTTTATTTTTAACAACCAATGATTTACTGTTGAATTATTAGCAATTTACAGGTATATCACAGAACAAAACAGAATAGAGCAGTAAGCAGTAATCTCAAATTTCAGAAATCTGCAAAAAAAACTGAATTAGTAGTTCACTGCACTTGCCGCGGATCCGCGGCTCTGGCCGCGTTTCTGCGGCAAAGTTGCAGGCCCTCGTGCTCTGCCTTCCAGGGCAGAGGCACTGGGTTTCTGTATGTCCTTGCTGCTGCTCTGTTTCTGTTTCCTGTTCTCCAAACCTGCAAACAGAAAAGAATAAAAGAATTAGTTAATAAAAAATATTTTTTTATTAGAGAATAACTTACCGTCCCTCCCCGGCAACGGCGCCAATTTTTTGACTGAATTTTCCTGCACACAAAAATATAGTATTTTAGAATATGATGTGCGAGGAATCAGTTCTAATCCGCGGTAGCAGGGCTATGCGGGTCGTGATCCTCAGGGAGGGACTGCGATGGAAGCATTAAGCAAGTTTCTCTAAAAATTTATCTTTTTTTAGTTATTTTGTTAGTCACGATGGTATTTACAAAGAAAAGTGGTATTTACAATGAGTTGTGGGAAAGAATATTGGAGAGGTGTGGATTTGATCTACAAAAAAGAAAAGAAAAGAAAAGAATAGAAAACTAACCTTGGTTGGAGAAAATATGCGAAACCTAACACTTTCTACCTTATTTCGGAGGCGTTGAACGTATAAACCTTGGGATCGAACTCAGTCCGTTGTCGCATTAGGTCATCAAGCCTTGGGCAAGCATGAGTTGATACGCCTCGAGGAGGAGAACATCGCCATGGAATATCGTTGGAACCTACTAATCTTCGGTATACTTGTGGTTCGGTAAACGCTCGCGTGCTCGTCAAAGATCAACAAAAAGAAACACAGTAGAAAAGAAAGAGAAAACAAAGAAAAGCAACGACATAAGAACAAAATAAAAATTACCTTTTTATTGATTACAATGGAAGAGAAGAGAATCATCTGTCGGTGTCACCCTCAACAAAGCCATCTCCCTCACTTACATAAAAATTACAAAAAGAAAAGAAAACCTAGAAGAAACCCTAAAAATCTTAACTTTGGCCCTTTGCTGGACGCTGGACGCTCTGTACGTTATACTGCAGGGGATATTTATAGGTGCAGAAGGCCGAGGAGTCCTAGATAAACCTGCCCACGAAATCTGGGATCTGGATGAGATCAAAGTGTCGCGTTTCCGCGGCTTTTGCCGCGGATCCGCGGCACTTTAGTGGCTTCTGGCCACGCGCTTTGGCGCGTGGCCTCTCCTGGTCCGTCCCTGTGGGCTTCTGCTTCTGGAAGTTTGATCCTGGCCTTTTAATCTGGATTTTCGAGATAACTTGGTAATCAAGTTACTCTTAATCCAGATTTCTTCAAATCTTCTTCCCACGAATTTTCTTCTTATCTTGGCCTTTTATCCTCATCCTGCATGTGTTTAGGGTTAGATAGAAGTCTATCCTTCCCTAATCTCTGATATTTGCAACTTTTAGCCCTTGTATTTGCATTTTGACTCTTTGTATTTGCGCTTTTTCACCTGGGCTTCAAACATGGGCTTGGATCTGGGCTTTTGGCTCTTTAGGCTTTATTTATTGCTAAAATAACAATTCGAGGCCTGCACACAATAAATTACAAATTATTAATAAATGTGCAGAATTAAATGAATAAATATGAAAATGTGATGGTAAATATGATGATAAAATGCACTTTTGACTACCAATCACCAGGTCGGCAAATATCAGGTGGGAGGTTTTCCGTTCAATAGAACGTTCCTTAATTTAAGAACCACCTTTCAATTTCCTTCCTTGGTTAAACACCAATTGGACTGATATAAATCAGTCTCAATATACTGAATATCAGTATATCCCCTGTATAAAGAAATTAATTCACTTATACAGTACTTGGAGTGAGGTACGCTTAAAGAGAATCTCCTTAAGACAATTACGTCCCCCGCACCGGTGCTAACGGGTTATTGGACGCTGGTCTCCCAAGATACAACACTCCTTCACGGTATTTGGATAGCACTACCAAATCACCGTACGGTCGAACCGTAGTTAACCAGTACCTTCACAGGATTATTGAAGCAGCGGGATAAAGACAAATTTGGGAGAATATTTGCCTTTACTTTGGAGGAGCACCCACTGTAAAGGAAGAAGGAAGGTTGAAGAATAATCTTCTTTGGAAGTCCCAGATTCAGACAACAATTCTATTAAAGAATCTGTTGAATTTTCTGAGCCCTCTTTCAGAACGAATTTTGCAGAATCTCTTTTGGAAGCCGCTTCGAAAATCGAGTTACTGATTTCCCACTTCCCTTTTGGAAGTCACTTCAAGAGAGAGAGAGAGAATCTCCTTTAGAAGTCTTGTTGTTGTTGTTCTTGGTGTTGTGGTTAATTGAGAATTCGGAGCGCTATTTATAGCGCTCCAGGAGGGGCCAACGGGTTTGAACCCAACGAAAAGTTGCAACGGTTCGGCCTGAACCGCTGCAATGGTTCGACCCAACCACCGCAACTGTTGGCTGTCCAACTGCAGCGGAGCGGGTCCGTTGGTGGAGCGGTTCGGATCCGGATAGCGGCTTGTTGGAGGTTATTGGGAGAGCGTTTGCTCCCCCAATCTTCCCGGGATCTTCTCCTTCTGGTTTTTCCCTATAAATGCTAGTTTCAACAGAGGAAAATGGAGCGAAGACTAGGATTAGAATTTGTATTTATTTTCTAAGGATTTAGGTTCTTTGTTAGCAAGCACAAAAGTTGTAATCTTGTTTTTTAATTTGTAGTCTAGTATTAAAACTTGTGAGAGAGAGGAATTGAGTGCTTGTACTTGAAGATTGAAGTGACATCAATACAAGAGTCGAGCCGCGTTTTCTTCCACTTGTAGTACGGTATGGTTTCATTATTTCTATGCTTTCTTCTTCGTTTTCCATGGGCAACTAAAACGGTTTTCTGGGCTCGCTATTGTAGCTTTCTCTTGTTCTTCTTCTCTTCTGTTTTTAAAAAAAAAAAACCCAATGAATCATTTGTATGCCTTACTTAAAGCCTTTCTTTTTGAAAGTGTTCTTGAAGGTACATGAGGATGGGTTTGGATTGTTAAACTCTCACTTCTTTCATGAACGTCTCTTGAATTATTTTTACTTCATTCTTGCTTCTTCGCGCTTGATGATTTAATATTCAATTCTAAACAATTTCTCGAAGAAAAGACTAAAACTCTTCCAACCATCTTATGTGCTTTACTTCAAACTTTCTAAAAATTAACTTTAAGTTTTGCCTATGATCACTTTGAGGCACTTAACATTTTAAGAGAAGAATGAACAATTTAGTAGTGAGATAGTGAGCCCAGATTTTCTTCATTATTATAATTAACAAAACAATCTTCGAACTTTTTTTAAATCACCTTCTCCAAAGCCTTTTCTAAAGTTATAATTTCTCATTTAATCATCTATTTCTTTCCATTCTCTTTTCCATTAAAAAACGAACACAATTCTTTATTTTTAAACGATTCACCGAAAAGCTTCCATCGCATTTCTCCTCGTGGACACGACCCGTTAGCCACAAGCTACACAGTAAATTCTTAAACTCTTTGATTGTTCTTTCATTTTAGTAATCAATTTTTGGCGTCGTTGCCGGGGAGGGAACGGTGTATTTATTTTTTAACAAGTTTTGTGTGTTGTTTCAGGGACTTGAAGATTTGGATCTAGCATTCAAGCTTTGTAAGAGAAGACTTGCAAATTCTGTGCCCCTACTCTCGAAAGTAGGAAACAGAATTTCAAGAAATTGCGTTGTAAAAGTTTAAACTTTCATTGGACTACTAAAACTCTTTTTTGCAGGACATATTGCTCGCAAAATTAAGTTTTTGTACGTTATATTTTTGCTATTTCTGCTATCCACCATCCATGTTTTAATCCAACAGTAATTTGAGTGATTGATAATTGCTTAAAAATAGGCATTTGTCTAATTACGTTTACTTTACAATTACTGTTGAAGAGAGCTGGGACAAGGTATGTATGCATAGCATATAGTTTAGGAAACATTCTTGGGTGATATTTGCTTTTGAATGCTACTTTTCTATATCTTGCACACTTTGCACAAATTAATTCTAAGGGCAAAATCTAAGTCAAGATAAGGTAGGGAAGTCATTACCCTTCCTTAGCCCACAAACCATCTCCAAGCACGCACAACCTAAGCCTAAGTAAAATCTGATAGACGTTGGCCCTAGGGACATCTCGAACTCATTAGGAGATTATCCTAAGGGGGAAAAGTGTTGGAACTTGACTCCTGCCGAATCAGTGTCTAGGAAAGGGATTAAGGGCCGAAAGCCTGAAGATTGGTGGTTACTTAATTAAGGAACGTCTTTGACGGATAACCTCCCACCAAACTTGCCCTGACCTGGCTGATTAGCTTGTGGTCAAAATCTACATTATACCTCCTGTGGACAATCAACCAGTTAGGAGTTGTCTAGGTCAAGGTTACCTTAAACTAGGCTTGGTTGTTTTCTTTTCTTGACTATTGGTGAACTTGTTTGTGATTGTGTTCGTGTATGCAAGTGTGGTCAAGAGACCCTAATTCATCGAGGTTAACTAGAAACACATCACCACCCAAGTTCGAAACAAGACCAGATTTGGTTATGGATCGACCGACATCTTTGCATGATAGGTTTTATCCCATTAGAACATCTCTCCCATCCTGCATCCAACTTCCATCGGTTGGTGAACATAACTTTGAGCTTAAGCCACAGTTCATCAATACACTCCCTAAATTCCATGGCTTAGAGTCCGAAGACGCTTATTTCTTCATAAGAGAATTTGAGGAAGTATGCTTAATGATGAAAATCTCACACCTTGCAGATGATGCTATTAGGTTGAGATTTGTCCCATTTGCTCTTAAGGACCTAGCCAAGAAATGGCTCTACAGCTTAGCGGCCGGCTCTATCACATCTTGGGATGGTTTCATCAAGGTCTTCTTGAAGAAATTCTATCCAATCCACAAGACTGCTCTCGTTAGGAAAAACATCATGCAGTTCAAGCAAGAACCTAGTGAACCGTTTTGGAGATACTTTGAACGCTTCAAAGACCTCCTTGTCCAATGTCCTCATCATGGAATAGAGAAATGGCGACAATACCAAATTCTTTATGACGGTTTAGACTACTCGACCAAGACCCTCTTAGAAAGCATGTGCCAAGGGGGATTCTTGCAGAAGGATGAGCATGAAGGATGGGATTTATATGAGAATCTAGCTGAAAAGACCATCCAATGGGAACCTACTAGTGAAAACTCTAGAAATCCAAACTCTATCTCTTCAAAAGGACGATTGAATCATCCATAGCTAACGAGGCTAAGTTAGCTAACCTAGCGAGAAGACTGGAAGCTCTAGAAACTAAGGAACCAAGTCCAGTCAATCAAGTCAGCCCAAACCAATTTCCAACTCCGGATTGTACTTACTGTCAGGCCATGAATCATGTGTTTGAGGAGTGTCCTGTATTTCAAGCTCACCAACATTTTCCTGAACCGATGAATGCGGCTTTCTCAAGGTCGAACAATGATCCTTACACTCCAACGTACAATCCTGGCTGGAGAAATCATCCTAATTTCTCATGGAGCCATCAAAATAATGACCACCCACGGTCAAACCATGCAAACCACTTCCATCAGTCCAATAATTCTTCCAATCATCAACCCAACTTTTCCAATCACCCACACAATTCTCCCAACAATTTTTCAAATTATCAACAAAGTTTTCCCAACCAAGCTCCACCATCTTCCTTCCAGAATCCTCAACTCGAAAGGAGAATGACTGATTTTGAGAGAAACATGGAAAGGTACATGAAGAACCAAGATTCCCTCGTGAAAACAATACATAGGCTAGAGGGTCAAATGAGCCAGTTAGCCAACCCACAACATGAGAGGCAAAAGGGTACCTTACCCAGTCAACTAATTATGAATCCTAGGAATTCACAACAAGCTCATTTGGTTGAGGATCAATCACTGAATCAATGTAATGTTGTTCATACATTGAGGTCGGGAAAGAAAGTTGATAACCAAGTGTCAACACCACCTAATCCTAATCAACACAATCACACTTCAGCATCTACCTCATCTAATCCCACCCCTCCTAAATTTGATGAATCCGAAAAAGATAAGTCAACCAGTCATGTGCACCGGCCTATAGCACCATTTCCTAATAGGCTGAAAAACAAGCAAAATCCACACATGGATAAGATAATTGAGATCTTTAATCAAGTAAAGATAAATGTACCACTTCTTGATGCCATCCAACAAGTTCCATCTTATGCTAAGTTTCTTAAGGACATGTGTACCAAGAAGAGAAAGACTAATGTACTTAAAAAGGTCTCTTAGCCACTAACATTAGTGAGCTACTATCAGGTCCGATCCCTGTTAAGTACAAGGATCCAGGTAGTCCAACCATTGCCTGCACAATAGGACAAGCCGAGATTAGTCGTGCACTTCTTGACTTGGGGGCAAGTATCAACTTGCTTCCATTCTCAGTTTATCAACAACTCGGGTTGGGCGATCTTAGTCCAACTCGAGTTACTATCCAACTGGCTGACCGTTCAGTGAAAGTTCCAAAAGGGGAGATTAATGATATCCTTATCGAGTAGGGGAGTTTATTTACCCTGTCGATTTTATAATTCTAGAGACACAACCTGTGTCCAACTCCAATTATAGGGCTCAAACTCCTGTTATCCTAGGGCGACCATTCCTTGCTACTGCCAATGCCATCATCAATTGTAGGAATGGGTCAATGAGGTTAACTTTTGGGGACATGACTAGAGAAGTCAATGTCTTCAACCTTGAAAAACAACCTCGTAAGATAAGGGATCAATCATTTGAGGTAAATTTTGTTGAAAATAATTGTGATGAAGAAAGTGAAGATATAGAAGATGAGTCGATGTTTCTTAGTGAATTATTCAATGAAGGCGATTATCTTGATGAGAAGGCATATGTCGGAGATCCTAATGTTAAAGTACCCTTTGAAAAGGAGAAATTTGATTTGACTATCTTCACTTTCGATGAGCCAACCAATAATGTATCGCATGAGAATATAGTTCAAGAACCTCCGATTGACATACTCTTTGAAAACTTTTTCGAAGAAGAACTCATGTGTTTGGATGAACCAACTAGGGATCATTTGGTTAATTATACATTTCCAGGTGAAAGTGTTGATTTAAGCTTTGAGGAGATCTATGGAACTGAGTTAGAATTCCTAGGCATTCATAATGAGGAAGTTTCAACTGAGAAGGGTGGTGGTGGTAAATTTTTGAATAATGATTGTGACAATATGAGGAAGAAACACCTAAAGAAGGTGAGACTGGGGAGGCAGGAAGCTAAAATGACAAAACACTTGGCCTCCCACAGTGCCCTATAAAGAGGACCCATTGGAATGATGGGAAGAGAGCTAGAGGGCTAAGACTGAAAAAGCTCTAGGTGTGGGTGAAACTTGATGTTGTACATATTTCTGTATAATATATGCACCTTTTTTACATTTCATTTCATGCATGTATACATTTCTTTCATACATTGGGGACAATTCATGAGATAAGTGTGGGGGAGGGTTCTAACATGACTGATATAAAAAAGAAAAAAAGAAAAAATATATATATATAAAAAAACTTTTTGAAAGGTTAGAACAATATTTTGATATATTTTTTGTAAGAAATTAAGTCAATTTTAAGGAATAGGAGAATCATAATTGGGACTTCTTACACTTGGTCAAAATAAGATAACTTGTTTGATTTTTAGGGTCAGGAAGAAAATTTGTGAAAGTAATTTAGTCTTGATATTTACCTTGATGACATATGCACACTAAATACACTTACACACTTAGGGTTTAAAAACAGAGACTCTTATGCCTTATAAAAAAAATATATTATGAAAAAGAAAAAAAATAAGTCTAATTATTGATTAGCTAGGTGCTTTGGCCTAAGCAAGCTTTAGTATTTATGTAAAAGATAATTAGATAAGTTTGAAAAAAAATGTGTATATAAATCCTCTGATTAAGCTAGGTATTTATGCCTCATGAAGCATAAGTATTCACGCCTAAAAGGGGTACATCTTATAAATAAAAACCTTGGTTTCGTGGCCTTTTCTGCTCGATTGTTTAAGTCCTTAGGGGTGTTTTCTCACCTGGTGCCCTAAAACTGTCCGGTTTGGGTGTCACCGACTGAAGGCTCGTTACATGGGCAGATTAGAAAGCCTAATGAAATTGAGGAATAAATTCCACCAAAAATAAATAAGGCATAGGAGTTAATGTTAAAGAACCCTTAGTCAACTTCATAGTCACGATGGTGCATACGACTCAGGGTAAATTAATAGACTAGATGAGAAAAATAATTTGACTCCTTACTTTGATTAATGACATGTTGTTGAATAGAGACTAAGTTTAGGAATGAAAATTTTGATATTCCTATAACTTATAGATTACTTAAACTCTCACAAATATACTTCAAATATTTTCTCCTTTAAAAAAAAATGCTTTTCGAAAATACTAACCTTTTTCTCTTTCTTCATGGATTTTATGGGTGCAATCCACTGAAAACCCTCACGAGACAAAACTCGTCCTCTAGGGGTAACCTAGAGGTTTAACGGCTTGTTGCACATGCTCAGTGCAATCGAGTGACCTGCGAAAGTGGTCTAATAATTGATTAGAATTAGTCTGATGTTTTGCTCGAGGGCGAGCAAAAGATAAGTGTGGGGGTGTGATTAGTCACATATATTGCATTTATATTGTCACCTTATCATACTTTTTAGCTAATAAATCCTATTAATAAGTCTTCTTTTTCTTTGTTAAATGTAGGCCCAAGTGCTAAAGAAAGAAAAGAGAAACAAGCCCAAAAGCCCACCAAATTCTGAGTTAATTCAGAATAAATTCGAAATGAAGGAATCAGGGCAAAATCTTGGCATATCAAGAGGTTGAGAAGAATCCTCCCTGAATCAAGAGGTTGAAGCCACACAATCAAAGGCTGTTTCGTCAACGTTTGGAGCAGAAATAAGAAAATCAGCAGAAGATACGGGCAAATCACCAAACCAGGAGATCCCCCCTTTTGGGTGTGGCCACCTGGCCACACTAGGGCCGCAGAAACGCGGCCCTAGCTGCGTTTTCGCGGCTTGTTGGAGGTTGTTGGGGGAGCGTTTGCTCCCCCAATCTTCCCGGGATCGTCTCCTTCTGGTTTTTCCCTATAAATGGCAGTTTCAACAGAGGAAAATGGAGCGAAGACTAGGATTAGAATTTGTATTTATTTTCTAAGGATTTAGGTTCTTTATTAGCTAGCATAAAAGTTGTAATCTTGTTTTTTAATTTGTAGTCCAGTATTAAAACTTGTGAGAGAGAGGAATTGAGTGCTTGTACTTGAAGATTGAAGTGACATCAATACAAGAGTCGAGCCGCGTTTTCTTCCACTTGTAGTACAGTATGGTTTGCATTATTTCTATGCTTTCTTCTTCGTTTTCCATGGGCAACTAAATGAAAATCACCTAGAGGGGGGGTGAATAGGTGATATAGCTAATCTATTGAACTAAATGCGGAATTTAAAAACTTAATGCAATACACTCAAGTGTGATCAACAAATGATGCACACACAACCAAGCCAAGCAAATATGAATGCACAATATGAATAGTTACAAGGCACAAAGTAAAGAGAGAGATAGAGAGAGAGTCAATGGATCAAGCGCAAACAACAAAATATGTTTCGAGGTTCGAGCACCCAGCTCTACATCCCCGCCTTCGACACACGAAGGATTTCTAATCCACTAGCTAGTCCACAAAGAACTCTCACAAGGAGTACCCAACTCCTCTCTTTACAACCACAACCTCCTCCTTGAGGCAAGCTCCAATCCAACAAAACAATCACCTCACAACTTGAGGGATTAGCACAAAGCAAACACAAGGATCACCTCACAACTTGAGGGATACAACCCAAGGCACAAAGCCAAGCAAAGATTGGGTTTTTAACTTGGTGGTCTAACAAACAACCACAAACAATCTCTTTCTCCCACACAAAGATCCTATAAAAGAGATAGTAGATTTTAGCTCAAGTGTGGAGAAAACCAATGGAATGGAAATCAAAATCACAAAGAAAATCCTTGGGAAAAACTGAAACCAAGATATAGATGTTGAATCAAAACTCTTTTCCCAAAAACCCTTTTCTTTGATTTTCCAAACCCTAGCAAAAACTCCAAATAGATTGTTCAATATGAGTTCAAAAACTTCTTTTGATTGCTGTGAAAACTCCAGAGAGTAGGGAAAAATTCGCACAAAAATTCTTAGAGAAAAACTCTCACAAATGGGGTATTTATAGACCCTAGAAAAATATAGCCGTTGGCAGCAGGAAAAGCCAGAAATATACTGCCGGTCGACCGGTCCGGTCGACCGTCCAACGGTCAAATTCTGCCCGTTGCAGCTACGGTCGACCGCCCCGGTCGACCCAAACAAACAGAAAGCTCTGCTCTCAGACCCGGTCGACCCGGACGGTCGACCGTCCCTGTCTGCCAAACATGCACAGATCTGTGCACGTCGGTCGACCGACCCGGTCGACCGACTTCATGCCAAGTCGACTTGGTCAGAAGACTAGTCGACTGGTTGAAGCCTGGAACAGAAAACTGGGTCAGAAAAACAGTTTAAAAATATTTTGAAAAATCTTTTAACACTCCTAAAAAATCACCAAAAATAGTTTTATCATTTTGCATTGATATATAAACATGTGGTAAAAAATTTAGCTCAAATTTTCAATCAATATGAACTATTTTTGTGTCTTATCATTTTTACCAAAAACCCAAAACTGTATTTTCTAAAACTTGAATTTTGAATAGAAAATACATTTTGTCCAAAACTCATCTAAATACAAAAACATGATATTTAAACATTTTGAAGCAAGATGCATATGGATAGAAATCCAATATACATGAAACATATACATATCATAGTTTTTGTCTTTAATTCCAAAAATAAGTTTTGTTAAAACACAAAACCTAAAACACATGAAATAGGTATATCAAAGTAAGTTTGTCTAAGAGTTGAAGCATGCATGTATATAGATCAAATCTAATATACATTAAACCATGTAAACTTGTTTTGATATAATATCTATTCATGCAAACCAAGATCGGTTAAACCAAAAACCGAAAACCAAAAACATGAAACGTGTGTGTTGTGAACTTGAGCATATCATACTATTCTAATCTTTACAATTTGGATCTAAACACAAATCTAAACTATGGTACCGATGTCTTCTTGTAGAGCGCAATCTCCAAGCCGACTCGATCCAAAACTCTTTGATCCACCGAGCAAGTGCTATATATGATCTTTGACGCTCGGCTCTTGAATCAACATGTGAAAGCTTTCAAATCATCTTGTTGAAGCTAATCACCAACTAATAACTTGATTAATGATCTGAAACTAAAATCACAAGATTATTAGTACACATAACTACATGAGTTAATCATCATCAAAACTAGAGTGGAAGGCCTTTGGGCCAACAATCTCCCCCTTTTTGATGATGACAAAACTCATGGAGTTATATATGCATGGATTAAAGTTAAGCTTCAAAGAAGCTCCCCTTAACTCATGCATAGGATAAACAACTAATAAATGGCTCTAGATACCAATGAAATTATAAAACATGAAACATGCATAGATATGCATAATACAATAAATGGCTCTAGAAACCAATGGAAGATACCAATGAAATTTTCAAAAACAAATAAACATGTTCTAGATACCAATTAGCAAAAACAAATAAACATGCTCTTGATACCAATTAAACCATGAAACATGCATAGATATGCATAATACAATAAATGGCTCTAGAAACCAATGGAAGATACCAATGAAATTTTCAAAAACAAATAAACATGTTCTAGATACCAATTAGCAAAAACAAATAAACATGCTCTTGATACCAATTAAACTAAACAAATAAACATACTCTAGATACCAAATTAAACTCAATATATGCAAAACAAAACTAATGATCTAATGATCTCTTTTACAAGCTCTTGATACCAAAACTAAACATGTTCTTTAAAAATAATGCTTTGGATACCAATTGAACTTAATAAAAACACATAAAAACACATAAAACATGCATATAAACATGCATATAAACTCAAATTCCTCTCCCCCTTTTTGTCAATCATCAACAAAGGGGTTAAAAACAAAACTAATAAAAACATATACCAATTAAAAGAAATTCTTCTCCCCCTTATTTACAAAACTAATAAAAACATATTCTTTTTATATTCAAAACAAGGAATCAATCAAAGGATGCTCTCCCCCTTTTTGTCTAAACTCAAATATGATACCAATTAAAAATGTGTCAATGAAGTGCATTTTGATACCAATTAAAAATGAAACTATACCAATTGAAAAACAAAAATCTTGATACCAATTGATAAGTAAGCAAACAATATACCAATTGTAAATAAACAATCTTGATATCAATTGAAATTTAAACATAACAAATTTTGAATTTCTAAACAAAAATGTTGATACCAATTGAAATTAAACATAGATCTTAATACCAATTGAGATTATTGCCAATTGAAATTATTATTCTCTATCATAAAGTAAGGGAGTGGAATACTAAATACCAATTTGAAAGATGAAATATAAGATTTTCTCCCCCTTTACGAAATACCAATAAAAACTATGATAAGGCCCGAATTAAGATACCAATTGAAAAAAATCAATTGAAACAAAGTTGAAGCTCAAGCTTATCATAAACAAGATTTGTGCTTAAAGATATAGGGATATAGTAAGCACATATAAAACATATATATGTATGACAAGTAGATACCAATTGAAATTGATATTCTTTAAAATGTAAGCATACATACACAAAAAAATATATGAGTATACAAGAAATGTTAAGATTGATACCAATTGAAAGAATTCAATGATCTCAATTGAAACAACAATAAGATCAAGTGTATACATCATATTCCTACCACCCATTTCATGTTCAAGTTTACTATGATTTTCACTATAAAGCATACATGAGCATGATCTCCCATCCAACCACCCGTAGATGGTAGGGGTTTTCAAAAATAGGTTTACAAATATAGGATATTTGAAAACTACTACCAAGGAAGAATATCACAACTAGTTATATGAATCAACTAGTACGAGATCCTTCAAATAAGGAATAACAAAAATATTTTTCATGAAGACACATGTAAACCACATGACACTAAAACACTCAAAATCCATATAGCACAATTTGTACTCATGAAAACTAAGTCATGAGAAAACATTTAAATAAGGTGAGTGTACAAGTGTTGTGAGAAACATATCAACATGAAAATGGACAATCAAGCGCAATATTGAAAACATGAAATTCATCTCAAATGTGAAATCACCTAGCAAACATGAAATTTATCCAAATGATTTAAACTTCAAGGCATATGTATGTCATGTACAAACTAAAATATACATACATATCCTAAACACAATGAGTCCACAAAAGTATATGCATGAAGGCACGTGGCTCAAGGATGTATATGTATAAATGATAGTTTGGACAAGATGGACATATACATGAAGTTAAAACAAAATATGTAAAAATGATGAATACAAGTCAAATGCAAGAATCATCAAAATTAGACTATACTAGTACATCAAGTGAATACAAATGAGCGTTCAAGCACAAACATATATAAAGGTCTATTTGTAGCTCACTAGTTGTACAAGTATAAATCCTAGTCTTAATGAAAACTATCATTCAAGCAAGTAGTCAAAACATGAAGCATAAAACGGGTCAACAATCAACATGATCATAATAATCAAAAACATGAATTATTAAAACAAAAAGTCATAGTCAACCATATGATTAGCATGACAAAGACATGTGCATTAGATCTATGATTAACATGATAGCTAAAACATAAAGAGAACACAAAATATGGGTCCATACAAAACATGAGTGTCTCAACAACTAATCATGTAAAGCATAAGTCTAATAAACATGGCAAATATCATACTAATCATGAAACTATAAACATGAGTCATCAAAACAAAACATCATAAATATCCATATGATCATTATGTATATGCATGTACATTAGATCTAGGGCATACATGATAGTACTAAACAAGGTGAGAACACAAAGATAAGATCCATATAAAACATGGGTGTTCAAGTAACTAAACATGTATAATACTAATCTAATCAACATGACATAAGCATAATGAACAATAAAACAAGACATGCTATGAAAAGATGAACATGAAAAGCATGCAAATTAAAAATGGGAGTTAGAGAATGATACCAATACCGATGAAGGTGCATCTCTAGTTCTCCAAACCACGGTGGTCCTCCCACCAAATTCCCTTGAGAGTGAAGCATCCAAATGGTTCTCTTTTAAGCTTAGAACGCATCCACCTCAAGGCACCAATACCCTCACGTGATGCGAGAGCTCCCACCTACATCAAAAGTCAAAGAGGTGGTTTTTGGTACCCATTTTCTTTTGGGTCCATAGGGGTTAGTATCTTTTCTAACCCAAATAAGATTACATGCTAAATTTTCATTATGTAAACGATCATAGCAAAATTTAGGAAGGTGGCCTTTTCGACCACAATGTGTACATGTGTGCACATGAGCATACATGTCATGGTTGTGTCCGTGATGAGCATGTGTATGCCGTGTATGGTGTGCATGCAAGGTTGGAACTTGTTTCTTTCGAACCAAGGTTTCCAAGCGTGAATGGTTCAAAGCACATTGGCTCAAAGTGGAGCCCAAACTATCAACACTCATCTTCAAAACATTTATATCTTTTTCAATACTTGAAGATAAAGTGGAGCATGCTATAGGTGTGCAAGAAGAAGAAGCTATACTAGCATGGCACACATGAGAATCAATATCAATTTTTAAATATTCATTTTTCTTCAAAACTAAATCCAATTCTTTTGTAATGGAATCAATTTTATTTTTCAAAGAAAGGTTATCTTTAAAAGTAAAATCCAATTTTGAAGATAAAATCTCATTGTGCTTCACAACATAATCACAATTATTTTGCTTTTCAAAACTTCAATCTCATTAAGGGCAAGGTCTAGTTGAGATCTTAGTGAGTCACGTTCACTAGTGATCTCTTCCTTCTCTTGCAAAACCAACTCAAAATTAGAACACAAATCCTTTAATTCATTTTTCAAAACAAGATTATCCTCTTTCAAAAGATTGTGTTTTTCCAAGACATTTTCAAGCTTTTGAGCAAGTTCCAAATTTAAAGATTGAACTTCTAAACATCCATAGCAATAAGAACTAGAGCTATCATCTAATTGAGTGTCCGATTGTACCTCAAGGGAGTTATTCCCTTGGACCATGAAGCAACGCTCTTCGGACTTTTCTATCATAGATCTCCTCATCTTGTTGATAATCCTTGGAAGCTCAGGAGACGTCAATAAGCTCCAAACTGCAAAAGCCGAGTCATAACGATCAAACACGGGTAAAAGATGTTCACTAAAAGATGCTCTAAGTGCTCTAAGTGCTAATGCATTAGCCTTTTTGTGTTTACTACTATTAGGGAATGATTCTTGAGTGGAGGCTTGATAAACTAGATGTCCTAGGCTTTTTAAATGTCTACTCATATTGGCCTTCCAAGCATCAAGTTTAATATGGTCAAACATAGGAGGGCTATCCATGAGTGCAAACTAAATGAGTGCAAATGAAAATGCAAATGAAGATTAGCAAACCAAGATCTCACTCCTAGGTGGTTAAACCTAAATATTAGGAGCACTAGCTCTGATACCAATTGAAAATCACCTAGAGGGGGGTGAATAGGTGATATAGCTAATCTATTGAACTAAATGCGGAATTTAAAATCTTAATGCAATACACTCAAGTGTGATCAACAAATGATGCACACACAACCAAGCCAAGCAAATATGAATGCACAATATGAATAGTTGCAAGGCACAAAGTAAAGAGAGAGATAGAGAGAGTCAATGGATCAAGCGCAAACAACAAGATATGTTTCGAGGTTCGAGCACCCAGCTCTACAACCCCGCCTTCGACACACGAAGGATTTCTAATCCACTAGCTAGTCCACAAAGAACTCTCACAAGGAGTACCCAACTCCTCTCTTTACAACCACAACCTCCTCCTTGAGGCAAGCTCCAATCCAACAAAACAATCACCTCACAACTTGAGGGATTAGCACAAAGCAAATACAAGGATCACCTCACAACTTGAGGGATACAACCCAAGGCACAAAGCCAAGCAAAGATTGGGTTTTTAACTTGGTGGTCTAACAAACAACCACAAACAATCTCTTTCTCCCACACAAAGATCCTATAGAAGAGATAGTAGATTTTAGCTCAAGTGTGGAGAAAACCAATGGAATGGAAATCAAAATCACAAAGAAAATCCTTGGGAAAAACTGAAACCAAGATATAGATGTTGAATAAAACTCTTTTCCCAAAAACCTTTTCTTTGATTTTCCAAACCCTAGCAAAAACTCCAAATAGATTGTTCAATATGAGTTCAAAAACTTCTTTTGATTGCTGTGAAAACTCCAGAGAGTAGGGAAAAATTCGCACAAAAATTCTTAGAGAAAAACTCTCACAAATGGGGTATTTATAGACCCCAGAAAAATATAGCCGTTGGCAGCAGGAAAAGCCAGAAATACACTGCCGGTCGACCGGTCCGGTCGACCGTCCAACGGTCAAATTCTGCCCGTTGCAGCTACCGGTCGACCGTCCTGGTCGACCCAAACAAACAGAGAGCTCTGCTCTCAGACCCGGTCGACCCGGACGGTCGACCGTCCCTGTCTGCCAAACGTGCACAGATCTGTGCACGTCGGTCGACCGACCCGGTCGATCGACTTCATGCCAAGTCGACTTGGTCAGAAGACTAGTCGACTGGTTGAAGCCTGGAACAGAAAACTGGGTCAGAAAAACAGTTTAAAAATATTTTGAAAAATCTTTTAACACTCCTAAAAATCACCAAAAATAGTTTTATCATTTTGCATTGATATATAAACATGTGGTAAAAAGTTTAGCTCAAATATCAATCAATATGAACTATTTTTGTGTCTTATCATTTTTACCAAAAACCAAAACTGTATTTTCTAAAACTTGGATTTTGAATAGAAAATACATTTTGTCCAAAACTCATCTAAATACAAAAACATGATATTTAAACATTTTGAAGCAAGATGCATATGGATAGAAATCCAATATACATGAAACATATACATATCATAGTTTTTGTCTTTAATTCCAAAAATAAGTTTTGTTAAAACACAAAACCTAAAACACATGAAATAGGTATATCAAAGTAAGTTTGTCTAAGAGTTGAAGCATGCATGTATATAGATCAAATCTAATATACATTAAACCATGTAAACTTGTTTTGATATAATATCTATTCATGCAAACCAAGATCGGTTAAACCAAAAACCGAAAACCAAAAACATGAAACGTGTGTGTTGTGAACTTGAGCATATCATACTATTCTAATCTTTACAATTTGGATCTAAACACAAATCTAAACTATGGTACCGATGTCTTCTTGTAGAGCGCAATCTCCAAGCCGACTCGATCCAAAACTCTTTGATCCACCGAGCAAATGCTATATATGATCTTTGACGCTCGGGCTCTTGAATCAACATGTGAAAGCTTCCAAATCATCTTGTTGAAGCTAATCACCAACTAATAACTTGATTAATGATCTGAAACTAAAATCACAAGATTATTAGTACACATAACTACATGAGTTAATCATCATCAAAACTAGAGTGGAAGGCTTTTGGGCAACACTAAAATGGTTTTCTAGGCTCGCTATTGTAACTTTCTCTTGTTCTTCTTCTCTTCTGTTTTTAAAAGAAAAAGACCCAATGAATCATTTGTATGCCTTACTTAAAGCCTTTCTTTTTAAAGTGTTCTTGAAGACACATGAGGATGGTTTGGATTGTTAAACTCTCACTTATTTCATGAACGTCTCTTGAATTGTTTTTACTTCATTCTTTCTTCTTCGCGCTTGATGATTTAATATTCAATTCTAAACGATTTCTCGAAGAAAAGACTAAAACTCTTCCAACCATCTTATGTGCTTTACTTCAAACTTTCTAAAAATCAACTTTAAGTTTGCCTATGATCACTTTAAGACACTTAAGATTTTAATAGAAGAATGAACAATTGAGTAGTGAGATAGTGAGCCCAGATTTTCTTCATTATTATAATCAACAAAACAATCTTCGAACTTTTTTTAAATCACCTTCTCCAAAGCCTTTTCTAAAGTTGCAATTTCTCATTTAATCAGCTCTTTCTTTCCATTCTCTTTTCCGTTAAAAAAAGAACACAATTCTTTGTTTTTAAACGATTCACCGAAAAGCTTCCATCGCATTCCTCCTCGTGGACACGACCCGTTAGCCACAAGCTACACGGTAAATTCTTAAACTTTTTGATTGTTCTTTCATTTTAGCAATCAATTCACATATATATATTCTTCATATTCTAACAATCCCCCACAATGAATGGAGATTCAAGGAATTGACACACAAAAAGACTGACTCTATTGTGAAAGGTACTTTAGAAAAGAAACTGCATAAGGATAGGTGAACTAGGTCTTGAACCTTCCATAGCGAAAGCTTTATCGGACTTACTGGCTAATCAGTGAACTAGGTCTTGAACTGTTAGCCGTTAGTGTAAACCAAGTCAATAAGCTTCACACAGTGACTTTCCAAATCAACTTTGGTTCTCGGTTGTGTCCATTTTGGCCCTGGACATTCTTGGTTTCAGAGAGTATCTTTAGGGAATAACAGCCTCCATAGAAATTCCCAAAGAGCCGACCCAACTCTATACTCACATAGGTGATCGTCCTATTAAGAGTAGTCTACTCTACTCCACTTGTTTAGTAACAAGATATAGGCATCATTAAAAGCGTTAAGCTTATCCTTAATCCACTTGTAGAAAAGCACTTATGTGCACCTTAGGAATGGATTGGAGTCAAGCTCCCAAGTGCTTACTTGCTGAGTCAATCATAACTAGTTTTTCCTCTTGAACTTAGTCCGTGGGATCTCCAGTCACTAAGTGAGGTTTCCATTAAGCTGACTCGGTAAGGTTAGGTTTTTAGACCCATTCCCCTCGATGCGCAGTTTATACGCTCTCCACTTAAACCTTTAGTAAGCGGATCCGCTAAATTATCTTTTGACGAGACAAAGTCAATAGAGATAATTCCATTTGAGAGCAACTGCTTCACGGTATTATGTCTACGACGAATATGTCTAGACTTACCGTTGTATATAACATTTTGTGCCCTATATATAGTTGCTTGATTATCGCAGTGTATACATATAGCGGGCACTGGCTTTTGCCATAATGGTATATCTTCCAAAAATTATCGAAGCCATTCTGCTTCTTCTCCGGCCTTATCTAAGGCTATGAATTCCAATTCCATAGTGGAACGGGTAATACATGTTTGCTTAGAAGATTTCCAAGATACCGCTGCTCCTCTGAGAGTAAATACGTATCCGCTAGTTGATTTTGATTCCTCAGAATCTGTAATCCAATTAGCATCACTGTATCCTTCAAGTACAGGTGGATAATGTCCATATCTCAAGGCATATTCCTTAGTATGTGATACGTAACCCAATACTCGTAGTAGAGCAGTCCAATGTTGATCACTAGGATTACTAGTGTATCTGCTTAACTTGCTTACAGCGTAAGCAATATCGGGTCTAGTGCAATTCATCAAATACATTAGACTTCCGATAATCTGAGAATACTCCAACTGGCGTATTCCAGTTCCTGTATTCTTATGAAGGTGGACGTGTGGGAGAAAAAGAATTTGAATTCTCCTTTATCCCATGATCCTTGAATCTTTCTATCATCTTATCCACGTAGTGAGATTGAGACAGACTGATTTTATCTGGTGTTCTGGTGATTTTAATTCCTAAAATTACATCAGCAACCTCCAGATCCTTCATGTCAAAACTGTTAGATAACATTCTTTTAGTAGACTTAATAATTTCAATATTAGTCCCAAGTATCAACATGTCGTCTACATAAAGACAAACAATGATACATGCATTTTCAACTGTTTTAGTGTAAACACACTTATCGCATTCATTGATAGTGAATCCATCTTTGATCATGACACTATCAAATTTCTCATGCCATAGTTTTGGAGCCTGCTTTAGACCGTATAAGGATTTTACCAATTTACACACCTTGTGTTCTTGGCCCTTAATTATAAATCCTTCAGGTTGCTCCATATATTTCTCTTCATTTAATTCACCATTTAAGAATGCAGTCTTGACATCCATTTGATGGATATCTAAGTTATGCAATACTGCAATTGCAATCAACATCCGAATTGACGTTATTCTTGTTACTGGTGAATAAGTATCGAAGTAGTCAAGTCCTTCCTTTTATCGATAACCCTTGGCTACTAATCTAACCTTGTACTTATCGATAGATCCATCGGGTTTTAATTTTCTTTTGAAAATTCACTTACACCCAATTGGTTTACTGCCAGGAGGCAAGTTTACCAATTCCCAAGTATGATTACTTAGTATGGATTCTATTTCGCTATTTATAGCTTCTTTTCACATTTGTGCTTCTGGGATTGACATAGCCTCTTTAAATGTTTGAGGCTCGCTTTCAATAGCGTATGCTATGAAATCTGGACCAAAAGATTTTGAGATTCTAGATCTCTGACTTCTTCTTGATTCAGTTTCCGCATTAACAGTCGGTTCCTCGGGCTTTCGTCCCTAAACGCCATCTCGTGTGTTCTTTTCCCAGAAGTCTTATCTGTTTCCCGTTTATATGGAAAAATATCTTCAAAGAACACAACATCTCTAGATTTGATAATCATGTTTACATGAATATCTGGTATTTCTGATTTATGAACCAGAAATCTATAAAGCACTACTATTCAAGGCATAGCCTATGAATATGCAGTCCATAGTTTTTGCTCCCAACTTAGTCTTTTTAGGTAATGGTGCTAGCACCTTTGCAAGGCACCCCCACATTTTGAGGTAATGGTAGGTATGTGTCCTTCCATGCCATAACTCAAATGGTATAAGACCAAGTTTCTTGTGGGATACTCTATTTAGAATATAATTTGCAGTTAATAGAGCTTCCCCCCACAAGTTCTGCGGAGCTCTAGAACTTACGAGCATGGAATTGACCATCTCCTTCAAAATTCTGTTCTTCCGTTCAGCAATTCCATTTTGCTGAGGAGTATATGGTGCTGTTGTTTAATGGATTATACCAAATTTAGCACATAACTCACTAAAATCATTTGATTTATATTCTCCACCTCTATCGGATTTTAGAATCTTGATATTCTTGTTGAGTTGATTCTCAACTTCGGCTTTATATGTTATAAACATATTTAATGCCTCATCCTTACTGTTTAAAAGATACACATAACAGTATCTTGTACAGTCATCAATAAAAGTAATAAAATACTTTTTACCGCCTCTAGTTGGCATAAACTTCAAGTCACACAGATCGCTATGAATTAACCCTAAAGGTTCTGTATTTCGATCTATTGAGTGAAAATGAATTTTTCGCCAACTTGGCCTCAACACAAATCTCACACTTGTGAATTTCTTCAACAGCTACCATTGGGAAGGTCTTCTTCCGCTTGGCCTCAACAGCTACCACTGCAACATTGGCTTAAAAAGACCATCAACAAGATTCTTGTTCTGTTTTGAGACGGCTGCGACATTCATTCGCCTTATGCCCCTCTTTGTTGCAGATGTAGCAAGTTCCCTTGAAGCGCATGTTATTGCCTTCTTGGACCTTGCCTTTGTACCCCTGGGAAGTCTTCTTTCGCTTTAAGCCTTTGGAAGTAGACGCTTTCCCCTTTGAGTCTTCGATCACATTGACTTTTGCTTCATAGGAGTTCTTACTGCTCCTTTTCTCGGACTTTCTGTTGTCCTCCTCGATTCGAAGCCTCACAATGAGATCTTCCAACTTCAGCTCCTTTCGCTTATGCTTCAGGTAGTTCTTGAAATCTCTCCACGCAGGTGGGAGTTTCTCCACGATAGTAACAACCTGAAAGGTTACAGGTAGAATCATACCTTCGGCTTCTATCTTGTGCAAGATAAGTTGGAACTCTTGCACCTGACTGATTACAGTCTTGCTGTCCACCATTTTGTATTCCAGAAATCATCCTACGACGAACTTCTTGGTACCAGCTTCCTCAGTCTTGTACTTCATGTCAAGACTGGCCTATAACTTCTTTGCCGTTGTGATAGGACTGTAGACATTGTAAAGAGAGTCATCCAGTCCATTTAAAATATAATTTTGGCAAAGGAAGTCACATTGTGTCCATCCATCAGTTCCGGGTTCTGGTGGATCTTCTTGCAGGAATTTGGCCAGATTAAGAGTGGTCAAGTAGAAGAGCATCTTCTGTTGCCACCTCTTGAATTTTGTGCCGTCAAATTTTCCTGGCTTCTCTGGCTTCGGGTTAGGAAGTAGAGTTGGCATCAAAGCTTGTAACTGCATGTTTGGTGCCTTGCTAGAGCTATATTGATTAGTCTCAGACATATTCTGTAAGTTCAAGCAGAATAGAAGTAAGAAACTTCAATAATAATTGTCTTAAGATTGTTGGTTTCTGGGATCAATCTGACAACTAATCAAGATCACTGAAATATCAACAATCTAATTGGCCAGGTCGGCAAATATCACAAATTTTGGGAGAATATTTGCCTTTACTTTGGAGGAGCACCCACTGTAGAGGAAGAAGGAAGGTTGAAGAATATTCTTCTTTGGAAGTCCCAGTCAGACAACAATTCTATTAAAGAATCTGTTGAATTTTCTGAGCCCTCTTTCAGAACGAATTTTGTAGAATCTCTTTTGGAAGCCTTTTGGAAGGCGCTTCGGAAACCGAGTTACTGATTTTTCCCACTTCCCTTTTGGAAGTCACTTCAAGACTGAGGAGAGAAGGAGAGAGAATCTCCTTTAGAAGTCTTGCTGTTGTTGTTCTTGGTGTTGTGGTTAATTGAGAATTCGGAGCGCTATTTATAGCGCTCCAGGAGGGGCCAACGGGTCCGAACCCAACGAAAAGTTGCAACGGTTCGGTCTGAACCGTTGTGCAATGGTTCGACCCAACTACCGCAACTGTTGGCTGTCCAACTGCAGCGGAGCGGGTCGGCCGGCGCCGGCCGGCCGCCAGCGGCGGCGCGCGCGCATGTGCGGGCATGGTTCCTCCCAATCGCGCGCGAAAACTCCAAGTACCCAAAGGGCACGTCCTTTGTTCTCAGTTTTCTCTATTTAAACACTACGAGCTTTCATCCCATGGCCAATGTGGGACTAAATGCCTTTAGCTACCTTTAGTCCCATTTTGGCTTTGAATTAGGCAATCTTTAGACTTGAATATCTCATTCATTCGAAGTCGGAATTGAACATGTGAATATTCCACGTTCATCCCCATTGGAAGGAGAACACACTCCAACCATCATCCAATCGATTTGATCAACGGATCTCGCCGTAATTCAACTCAAAGATTCACATATATATATTCTTCATATTCCAACAAAAGAAACGTGCCTTGATCTCCGCACCGATCCGAGTCACCGCCAGCTTAGGTTTCTTCCTGTCTCTTTCCCTTCTCTTTCTCGACAAGTCAAATACCAGAGATCAAAAGAGATCGATTTTTTTCCTTCTTCCTGTCTTTCCTCTCTTCCAACCAAGAAAACAGCTCCCTATGTTCATGAAATCACCTAGAGGGGGGGGGTGAATAGGTGATGGCTAATCTAATGTCACTAAATGTGGAATTAAAAACTATTATGACCTAAACAAACTATTTCAACTAAACACCACGTATAACACAAGAGTGTAGCCGAATTCCCCGTGAAGGGCTCTGGACTAACTCCTCAAGATTCCTCTAAATAAGAGTTGAGGTGCCGCGTTGGCTCTCTTGGTTGAATACAAGTGTTAGCAAACAATCCCAAGCATATATATCAATTAAGCACAAATGTATATCATGCATATAAAGATAAAGACAAGATAAGTATGCAAGATATAAACAAGAGACAAAGAGAGAGAGAGAGAGAGAGCAATCGCAAACACAAGAGATTTGTTTCGAGGTTCGAGCACCCTTGCTCTACATCCCCGCCTTCACCACCATGAAGGATTTCCACTAGAATCGATCCCACCGGATCACTCCTCGGTGCCGCAACACCTACAAGCCGAGTTCACACTTGAACTCCTTGGACTCTCTAGCCCGTACACACCGCAAGCCACAAGCTCGCCGAGGCCGCACCTCAAACAACAAGTTCGCACCCGAACTCAAAACACCGCGAACACACTTGTCCGCCTCCTCAAAGAACAAAGAAGAAGTCTTTAGTGATCACAACACTTTGATCACCTAAAAACAATCTCACAAGAACACTCCTATAGAATGAATATGTCAATGGGTTGCTCAAGTGTTGTGTGAGAAAACAAGGAAAGAGATGGTGGAGGAAAACTCAAGAAATCACTTTTAAAACACTCTTGATAAACTCTCCTTTTGATTGGAAATATTTGCTCTCAAATTAGTGGAGAAAACTCTTTTAATGAAGTGGGAAAAACTGGCTCAAAGTCCACTAAAAATCTTCAAGAAAACAGCCCCCAAATGTCCCATTTTATAGGGCTAGAAAAACTAGCCGTTGGGGGTCTGTCAGAACTGTCGGTCGACCGGCCGGTCGACCGCCAACGGTCAGAAATCTGACTGTTGGGGCTTCGGTCGACCGGCCCGGTCGACCGAGCCTCTGGAACAGAGAACAAATTCTCTGTCGGTCGACCGCTCGGTCGACCGGGGTTTTCCAGAGAGCAGAAGCTCTCTGGCGGTCGACCGGGTCGGTCGCCCGGCCCTCCAGTGCACAAAGGCGTGCACGTCTGTGCACGTCGGTCGATCGCCCGATCGACCGACTTCAGACTTCGGTCGACCGGTCGGTCGACCGGCTGAAGCCTGGAAACAGATTTCAGGGAATAAAGACTTGGTCGTTTTGGCTTAAATAAAATCCCATAAAATCATGAAAAATCTACAAAAATAGTTTTACCAATATACTTTGATAAACAAATATGCTTGCACAAAATCAAGGCATGTTACAAATAATTTGGACTATTTTTGTAAGTTTGGAAATATTGGTTAAAAAACGAAAACAGTATTTTTCCAAAACTTATTTTTCTAAAACTTCTCCAAATACAAAAACAAGATATTTAAACAACTTTTAAAGCATAGTGTGTATGGATATGATCCACTATACAAACATGGTGAAATATCTATGTTTTTGACATTAAGCTCTAAACATGATTTTGATTAAAACATATAAACTAGAATACCAAAAACCAAACATGTATTTTCTAAAATAGAAAATCTTTTGTAAAAACAAAACTATCAAGAGTGTGTGTGTATATGTACTTGAGCAATCCACCAACTATTCTATCCTTTACATTTTAACTAAAAATAAAATCTTCTAAAAAACAAACCTAGACCCAAGTCTTCATCTTCTTGAAGTCTTCACTTGAAGTCTTCTTGACTTGGTCCAAACACAGTGCTAGCTCCAAAACTTGACTTTAAATTCTTTGTTGAAGCTATGCACCTACTAAGATCTTGATCATGAATCTGTCACTAATTAAACACAAGATCATTAGTACTATAACTACATGAGTTGATCATCATCAAAACTAGAGTGATTGGCCTTTGGGCCAACAATCTCCCCCTTTTTGATGATGACAAAACTCATGAAGTTATATATGCATGGATTAAAGTAAAGCTTCAAAGAAGCTCCCCCTTAACTCATGCATAACAAATAAACAATATATATGACAATAAAGGCTCGTAAACATGTATGCAAATGTAAGGAGATAAACATGCCAATCAAGCATAAAACAAATCATATTCTTTTTCTCCTATTTGCAAAACAAAACATAACAAAACATATATGCATAAACATAAATAGTACTCCCCCTTTAATAATAAAGCAAGGAAAACATGCATATACATCTCAAATACTTCTCCCCCTTTTTGTCAATCATCAACAAAGGGGTTAAAGTAAAAACAAAATTTTTTTTCTCCCCCTTTTTGTCATAAACAAAGAGATCAATAAGGGGTGAAATCAAATCATGCATAACAAATAAACAATATATATGACAATAAAAGCTCATAAACATGTATGCAAATGTAAGGAGATAAACATGCCAATCAAGCATAAAACAAATCATATTCTTTTTCTCCTATTTGCAAAACAAAACATAACAAAACATATATGCATAAACATAAATACTACTCCCCCTTTAATAATAAAGTAAGGAAAACATGCATATACATCTCAAATACTTCTCCCCCTTTTTGTCAATCATCAACAAAGGGGTTAAAGTAAAAACAAATTTTTTTTTTCTCCCCCTTTTTGTCATAAACAAAGAGATCAATAAGGGGTGAAATCGAATCAATCAATAAAAGGTTATATGCGATATACATTCATGAAGAGGAAGACGCTAAGTTAGCTTCCCTACATATATGCATTACATGAAGAAAGGATGACAAGCCCTAATTCACATAACACATAATCTGTAATGCATAAGAGGAGATGTGAAGCTCCCCCTACACACGTGTACCACATAAAGAAGAGTTGTCAAGCTCCTCAATATAAGATACACTCATCATGAATCTATATGTAGAAGAGATGTTAAGCTCTCCTTGCATATAGGCAATACATATCCAAACATTTTTAACTTTTCTTATTCAAACAAAATTTTGAATTTTTCTTAATAAAACAAATTTTGAGATATCTTAGAAAACCAAATTTTAAGATATCATATAACAAAATTTTTAAAGCTATCAGAGCTCTTGTAAAACAATCAATTTTTAAGATACCAAATTGTAAATAATCATTATTATAAATAAACATTACAAATTTTTAATTTTGATACCAATTTTAAAACACAATGATCAAAAATTTTTTATTTTTCATAAGCTTATGCATTATGTTTAAAATATCAGTTGAAAAAATCAATTGAAAATAAAGGTTTGAATTAAGCTTAGTATAAACTTACTATGTGCTTTAAAGATGTAAATCAATTGTAAATCAAGCACACGAAAAACATATATATATGTATGAGAAAGAGAATACCAATAGAAATTGATATTATTTGAAATTGAAAGCATACATATATATAAACAAAATATGAGTATATACAAAAATATCAATTTAGATACCAATTGAAAAGATCCAATGATACCAATTGAAAATAACAATGTAAATCAATGTATATAACTCATAACCTACCACCCTTCATATGCTCAAGATAAAAGATTTTTCAATTAAGCTTACAAGGCATACTCGCCCAGCCATCCACCCATGAAGGTTGGAAGGGTTTTTCAAAAATAATTTTGAAAATAGTTTAGCATTGAAAATCGCTTCCAAATGAAGAATAATTAACTAGTTAAAATAATAATTGAAAAACTAGTTAAAGATCCTTCAAACATGAAATCAAAAACATATGTTTTTCATGAATTATACCAAATACACAAGAATTGACACTCAAAACGATAAAGCTCAAAATGTGTTCATGAAACAAAGTCATGAATAAACAAATAAAGTGTGAGTGTACAAAAATAATGTGAATAGCATTTTCATGAAAATAGTCAATAAAGCTCATAGCAAACATGAATATTATTTTATCAAAAACATGAAATTTATTATTATTTTTATATAAAACAAACTTCAAGGTATATGTATGATTTATCCAATCCTAATAATATACATACATATCCCAAACATAAAAGAGTCTATTAAAGGTATTTGCATGAAGGCAAGAGACTCACGGGTATACATGTATATTTATTAGATTTGAATACAAAATACATATACATGAAGTAAAACATGAAAATAGGCAAAACAAGTATAAATGAAAGAATCATCAAAACTAGCCTATACATGTGCATATAGAGGGTACAAATGAGCATGAAGTGCAAACATATATGAATCAATTTGTTCTCACTATTTGTACATGTATAAATACAAGTTTTGATAAAAACTACATTTAAACTAATATTTACCACATGAAGCACAAAACACATAAAAACATGAACATGCTATATGATATCACAAATGAATAAGCATGTAAATAAACTAGGGGTTTAGAAATAGTTACCAACTAAGGAACTATGTTCCAAATCTTCAAACATGGTGGTAGTCCCACCAAACCTCCTTGATAGTGGTGCATCAATTATATGTCCTTCAAGTCCATGCAACCACCACCAAGGCACCAAATCTCTCACGTCTTGTGAGAGCCCTCACCTACATCAAATACACAAGGTGGGGACTTTGGTACCCATTTTCTTTTTGGGTCCTTTGGGGTTAGCTTTGTAAGGAACATTATTATATGCAAAATGTTTGGGTTCCTTGACAAACTTTAAAACATTTTTATTCTTAGCAAAATTAATATGATGCAACTTATCAAAACAAAATTTTGTCAAATGGCCTTTGCGGCCACAATGTGTACACTTGTACACCTTATGATGCATATGAGTGTGTGTGTGGTCATGACGTGCAAAGTGTGCATATGCATGATGTGATGTGCATGAACATGTGGAGCTTATTTCTTTGAAAATAAGGACTCCAATCTAGTGTGGTTAAATGCACAAGAGCTCAAGGTAGAGCTCAAACAATCAATTTTATTTTTCAAAACATTTATCTCATTTTGATCAATGTGGGCATGTAAAGCATCGTGAGATATAAAATCATTTTTCTTTTTATTTTGAGAAACATTTTCTTTTTCTTTTTCAAACATTTTTCTTTTCAAAGAAGTGTTTTCATTTAAAACAATTTCTTTTTGTTTTTCCACCAAGATGATTTTATTTTTTAAAATAGTGTTCCCTTCACATAAATCATTTAATTTAGACATCAAGGAAACATTTTCATTTTTCAAAACCTCATTCTCTTTTTCAATGCATGTAACCTTATTTTCTAATGAATCTTTTTCATTAAGCATGCAATCAAATTTCTTTTTCAAATTTTTATTATCTTTCTTAATCATGTCATATTTCTCAAGTAATTGTTGACAAAAAGATGTGAGCTCATCATATGACATATCATTTTCATCTACCTCGGATTCGGTAGTTACCTCAAGGGGGTTATCCCCTTGGACCATATAGCATACGTTGGAGGTGTCGCTTCCAACGTTTGAATCGCTCCCGGCATAGTATAGATCCTTTTCGCCAAGGGAGGTAATGATGTTCCATGCTACAAAAGCCGAGTCAATGTTAGCAACCCTAGATAAATAATCATCATTTAGGGTACTCTTTAAAACATGAAGGGCTTTTGCATTAGCCTCAAATTCTTGCTAAATGAATCATTAGTGGTAGCAAGATAAACATGAATGCCTAGGGCCTTGAGGTACAAAGACATCTTAACCTTCCAAATTTGGATGTTAAGAATGTCAAAGGTGGGAGGTGTCATGAAGTCCATGGTGTGTGTACAAATATTGTGATTAGCCTAAAAATGAGGATCTTTAACTCTAGGTTGTAAGACCTAAATCAAGAGCACTTGGCTCTGATACCAATTGAAATCACCTAGAGGGGGGGTGAATAGGTGATGGCTAATCTAATGGTCACTAAATGTGGAATTAAAAACTATTATGACCTAAACAAACTATTTTAACTAAACACCACGTATAACACAAAAGTGTAGCCGAATTCCCCGTGAAGGGCTCTGGACTAACTCCTCAAGATTCCTCTAAATAAGAGTTAAGGTGCCGCGTTGGCTCTCTTGGTTGAATACAAGTGTTAGCAAACAATCCCAAGCATATATATCAATTAAGCACAAATGTATATCATGCATATAAAGATAAAGACAAGATAAGTATGCAAGATATAAACAAGAGACAAAGAGAGAGAGAGAGAGAGAGCAATCGCAAATATAAGGGATTTGTTTTGAGGTTCGAGCACCCTTGCTCTACATCCCCGCCTTCATCACCATGAAGGATTTCCACTAGAATCGATCCCACCGGATCACTCCTCGGTGCCGCAACACCTACAAGCCGAGTTCACACTTGAACTCCTTGGACTCTCTAGCCCGTACACACCGCAAGCCCACAAGCTCGCCGAGGCCACACCTCAAACAACAAGTTCGCACCCGAACTCGAAACACCGCGAACACACTTGTCCGCCTCCTCAAAGAACAAAGAAGAAGTCTTTGGTGATCACAACACTTTGATCACCTAAAAATAATCTCACAAGAACACTCCTATAGAATGAATATGTCAATGGGTTGCTCAAGTGTTGTGTGAGAAAACAAGGAAAGAGATGGTGGAGGAAAACTCAAGAAATCACTTTTAAAACACTCTTGATAAACTCTCCTTTTGATTGGAAATATTTGCTCTCAAATTAGTGGAGAAAACTCTTTTAATGAAGTGGGAAAAACTGGCTCAAAGTCCACTAAAAATCTTCAAGAAAATAGCCCCCAAATGTCCCATTTTATAGGGCTAGAAAAACTAGCCGTTGGGGGTCTGTCAGAACTGTCGGTCGACCGGCCGGTCGACCGCCAACGGTCAGAAATCCGACCGTTGGGGCTTCGGTCGACCGGCCGGTCGACTGAGCCTCTGGAACAGAGAACAGATTCTCTGTCGGTCGACCGCTCGGTCGACCGGGGTTTTCCAGAGAGCAGAAGCTCTCTGGCGGTCGACCGGGTCGGTCGCTCGGCCCTCCAGTGCACAAAGGCGTGCACGTCTGTGCACGTCGGTCGACCGCCCGGTCGACCGACTTCAGACTTCGGTCGACCGGTCGGTCGACCGGCTGAAGCCTGGAAACAGATTTCAGGGAATAAAGACTTGGTCGTTTTGGCTTAAATAAAATCCCATAAAATCATGAAAAAATCTACAAAAATAGTTTTACCAATATACTTTGATAAACAAACATGCTTGCACAAAATCAAGGCATGTTACAAATAATTTGGACTATTTTTGTAAGTTTGGAAATATTGGTTAAAAAACGAAAACTGTATTTTCCAAAACTTATTTTTCCAAAACTTCTCCAAATACAAAAACAAGATATTTAAACAACTTTTAAAGCATAGTGTGTATGGATATGATCCACTACACAAACATGGTGAAACATCTATGTTTTAGACATTAAGCTCTAAACATGATTTTGATTAAAACATATAAACTAGAATACCAAAAACCAAACATGTATTTTCTAAAATAGAAAATCTTTTGTAAAAACAAAACTATCAAGAGTGTGTGTGTATATGTACTTGAGCAATCCACCAACTATTCTATCCTTTACATTTTAACTAAAAACAAAATCTTCTAAAAAACAAACCTAAACCCAAGTCTTCATCTTCTTGAAGTCTTCACTTGAAGTCTTCTTGACTTGGTCCAAACACCGTGCTAGCTCCAAAACTTGAGTTTAAATTCTTTGTTGAAGTTATGCACCTACTAAGATCTTGATCATGAATCTGTCACTAATTAAACACAAGATCATTAGTACTATAACTACATGAGTTGATCATCATCAAAACTAGAGTGATAGGCCTTTGGGCCAACAGTTAACACTAGCACACAGTATTTATGAAAACAAAAGTAAAAAAAGATGAATGAGCTCATTAAATTTCAAAAAAAATATTTAAAGCGGCTCACACCACTTAGTGTGCATCCCCTCTTGCTCCATTAAGTTTTTTTAAATAATTTATTCTTGTGGTACTTTCCTTGTAATCTGGAACACTCAAGACTTCAAGCAAACTCTCACAAATTTTCCAGCCAATGGCAAGGCAAAAACCCTCCCACAAGAATATCCTAACTTCCCAACGAGACAAAAACAAATGCAGCACACCCGCAAAACATCCCACAAAAAGATCGTCTCATCAGCGCACAATACATTTGCGTAATCAACTCCGCCTCCCTCTTTCTTGTTCTCTCTCATTTTCTCCGTCAATGGACGGAGAAAAACAGAGGAGAGGGCGAGAGAGAGAGCTCTCAGCTCATGTAATTCTACTTCCATTGCTTTCCTCCCCAAATGACCCGCATACCACAGAAAAATCCCATTAACAGCACCAGCGACGACGCCGGCGACGACCCATCTCAAATCGCGGCCATGCGCATCATAGTCCCTCTCCAAGGCGTGGTCCAGGGCCGAGGCGGCCTCGTCCTGGGCTCAGTCATCCCCTGCGCCCTCTTCTACTTCCTCCAGCTCTACCTCAAGAGGAACCGACCCTCATCCCCTCCTCCTTCTTCCCCTTCTCCTTCTTCTTCTTCTGAGAAGCTTCTAGGGCTGTCCATCCCTCGAACTCTCATCGAGAGTTCTCCTCTCGCCCCGGGGCCTATCTGGGCCTGCCCAGCTCTCAGCTCGGGCTTCCTCGGTCCTGAGCAGAGCTGCTCATGATGACTCTGCGTCTGCTGTTGGGTACAGAAAATGGGCAAAGAATCCTTATGATTCGGTGAAAAATCCTGACGGAGTTATGCAGCTTGCCTTGGCTGAGAACCATGTACAATACTCGCTTTTTTCTTCACATAATTTTGGGTAAAAACTTTTTTTTTTGGAAAATAAAAATATAATTTTTGGTTTTGAGCAGTTGTCATTGGATCTTGTTCGTGACTGGCTTGCGGAAAATCTCAAGAAATCGTTGCTGGACGAGGAGAAGGCAGATTTGGGGATTGGAGGATTGGTGACTTATCAGCGATTTGATGGCCTGATGGATTTGAAGATTGTAAGCATATTAATACTCTTGTTAATTTGTACTTTATTCTTCTTTTCTAATTGAAGAATTTGTGCAATTGGTTGTTTAATTCTTTTATATCTTTACATTCAATTTATGAGCATAGTTTAGTTCAGATTCTTAGAAAATTTTCTCATGTTTCTTGTTTCAATGAACATTCACTAAGAAATAATTGGACTATAATTGGATCTAGACTTGATTGTTATGATAATTGATTGAACTTATACTACTTTAACCTTTATTCGTGCATGTGTTGTACCTAAGTGATAATTGTTGTGTTATGAAAAGCAAGAAGCTTCAATGTTTTTGGAACTCGATCTTTTTTTTTTTTTGATAGACTTTGTTGGAACTAAGACAATTACTAAAGCAAATGATAAAAGAGTAGCTCTACTTGTCGAGTGTTTTATTGGCTTGTTCAAGTTAATTTATTCCATCTGTAATGGGTTCTCTTTGTGATTTGGTTCTATATAGTTCCTATCGCTAGATAATTATATTTCAACTCAAAACACCTCTTCACAACTAGGATATTATTAGATGCACAAAAACCTTGTGGGATAACTGTGAGTTTCACTCTATATACTTCATTTCATTATTATCGTTATCAAACCCTTTTCAATTAAAATGGGGTCACTATGAAAGATTTGACAAAATCTTACAAGCATTTGCCAACTTGGCACCCACCCATTAAATTGGTCTCAAATTTTGAGCCATTGAAATTGTGAATAAGAGAGGAGAGGTTTCAATAAATCCTAGAAGGCGGATATGTGGATAGGAAATCATGCTTTAGTCGTCATGGATTTTAAGCTCGAAAGACCAAGGTGGCTCTCCAAAGTGCCAAACCTAACTAGAGTTTGGAACACTTGAAAGATATGTTTCCTTAGAATATAATAAAATGGCATGGATAAAGCTGAGGATGCAACAACACATATCCCAATTTCATTACATATTTACGTTTACCTGCATATGAATTATTTCGTGTGATACTGTAGAACAGAGTGCATCAAGATATATTGGGACCTTGAGAACTGCAGAAATGAACTCAAGGTTTATAATCCTGACTTATTAGTGTCATGTTGTGCATGCCTAATCATTCAATTTATCACAGCATGTAACTTATTCGGAGATTCTAATTCTTTGGCTGTGATAGGATTTAGTGCATGTTATTCTCTATTATTGACATCTGACATACTAATGTGACAACTCATGAGTGCTTTCCTATTTCGGTTCTCCAAGGTACATTCTCACAGTCCAGGTCATGTGGATGTAAGAACCATAGCGGTTTAAGATGATTGAAGGTGTGATTAGCTAGTTTTTCATCTACTTTTCTTATACTTCATAATTAAAATTTTGATTTTAAATGCTCATATGTTATCCTTAATGCAGTGGTATGTGTCCAAACCGTCATATCCCTGAATCCTTTGTCCAATGAGTTGTCATGCTTTGGGCATTACAAAATTATTGATTAATTTTTTTAATATTTTCGTTTCATAAGTTATAGTCAAGGTTTGAAATCCAGTATTGGTGCGAGTATCGGCTGCATATGTTTGATATTAAAATCAGCAATATATGTGTCAATCAGCCATTTTGTCTCATACATATCAGCGATATCAATGTCGTCTTGGTCATACCGACCATATGACTATATCATTATTGGCTATTGATCATATCAGTATCGGTTCTTGTCACGCCCCGCTTCTCAAAGTACTAAGAAACGAAGTCGCGATGAGAGTCAGCGACATATATACGTGAGAAGAATACCCAACGTATACACGATAAGCCTAATGTAACCTGAACAAGTTATAAATTTAAACTATAATAAATCAACGATCACTGCAATATCACATTTATATGTCCACATATTTTGGTGAATAAGGAATGAAATAGCGAAGAGTCTGATATATGTATATGGAATCAAGAAAACTGTAGAAGCCACAGGGATAAAAAGAAAAAAATAATACCAAAATAGGTAGAGGAAAAACTCCAGCTCCTCGCAACATGTCCGGTCTTATCGAACACCTGATCAATAACATGAAACATCCAGTGTCTGGATGTAAGAATTCAGGGTCGTCAGAAAGCAACCTAACGAGTGTGTAAGAAAAAGAGGAAGTACTCGTGCATATAAATAGTGTGTACAAAAGATAACTGAACTGAAATAAGACAGAAATAACATATGATACATAAATAGAAAACGATAAGTCAAACAGTAAAGAAATCAAATGCCCAATCTAGTCAGGTGTCTATCACAGTCTATATATCTATATAATGTGGGAAGAATAAGTCATGTTAGGGTCCAGTGTACAATCAAGTGAATTCAGTCAGGTGAATACAATTAGTCACAATACACTATGAACATTTCATTATTATTTATTATGTCAGCGAATACCAATTGCCACATGCAGTAGACGCATCCCATACTACGCCTATCACACGTGTCAATCAGGGTCCTAAGTTATTGAAACTGATCGGTTGGAGACATTGTCCATGCTTTAGGTGGATCCCGTACACTCGGGGCCACGATCCAGATGTCTGGCGCTGAACTAGGCCCTACTGTCAGGTAGTCAGTAACAGTAATAGTACTCACAGTATCACTGCGGAATAATACTCACAGTAACACTGTGAAACGATAAACAGATGGGATGTCAGTCATCCCCCAGAACCCTGCTGTGGAACCGTTTCTCGGCTGCTCAACCTGTATCCTAGGTCCACCCAAAATACAGACGATGTTTTCTCCATCATTTGCCCAATTCAGGTGGAAGTTATTCATTTACATTATTACTTAATTCAGTTAAACAATAAGGATCATGTTACTTAGAATACCGGGATGATACAGTGACAGTAACAGTACAGTATAACAGTCAACAGTAATCGTATACATAGTGAACAGTAATTAGGACAGTAAACAATATTGGTAATCGTGTATACGATAAACAATAGAACTGTATAGGTGTTACGGTCAAACAATACTTTCCCAGTAACTTTTTGTAACATGAAATAATACAATAACAGTCCTGCATTATCTAGTCAAGGTACAATCTCATAAAATTGATCAAGTTCTCATCCATCGATATTAGATATAACAATAATGAATTCATCAACTCATAATCTCGATACAGTCATCGTAAACATCAAATACTAATCTATGTCAAGGTAATACGGTACGGTAAATCACAAGTTCAATAAATCAATAACCAATCCTCTTATTGCTACCAAACTGTTATAATCCTCTAATCACCAATAATCGAGATCAAATAATAACTGCTATCAACTCTAAAGTATAATCTCACCGATATCAACTAGATCATTATCACAATAACTCAAATCTCTATTAACTGAATTAACTAAGATCATGAATACAGTTTATTGATTATCCTCAAATCAATTAGATCAACAATACCGAAATCATATCTAAAGAAAAAATATCTTCAAATAACTGCAATCTATAATAGCCTACATCTGATACTTAATATAAACAAGATACCATCAATACTTTAAAAAACTAATCAACGAATAGAATCCATAGATCCTTACAACCAATAATCTAACATAATCAATCATATCCAAGTACTGATCAAGATCTAATGAAAGGAATATACATCTCAGATCAACTCTAACTCTAAATAAATTCATATACCCTTTCAAGCATAAGAAATTCATCATGTTAATAAAATGACATCATGTCTAATCAGTCCTCAATATTCAAATGAGTTCTCATCAAAATAATCACCAATTAAATATCTGATAAACAGTTCACATAAAATATAAATCTTTAACCATAATCGCTAATCAATCTAACTCAAGATCCATCTAGCTACTGTCTAACATCCGTCACGACTAGTTCCGAATCTGAAGTGGGAATTATCTACACATGAAATGATATAAGTCTAATGTCTCAATATCAAATTATAAGGTCCATATACATCTGATGCTCAAACATTAACTAATCCAGCAAATCAATAGATCAAATCAAGTTACAGTCTAAGATATTCCAATACTAGGCTTAAGCCAACAGCGACAAACTACTAACACATGAAATGACACTGATACAAGCTCATATCAACTAAATAAATAAGGTGAACAATCACTTATGTCTCATGAAGTGATACAAGTAATAATACTGGTAAAATATCTCAGTCAGTCACATGAATACACAAGTACTTATTGACAACGGTAAATAAGAAAATAAGATAAAATCAAACACTCACATGAAATGACGTGATTTCGGAATCAAATCGCCATCTGGTCTCCACTATACGAACCAGTACAAATCTCCGGATCATCACATGGGTCGGTTTTCGAATCGTCATCATATCGGGTTCATAACGAACAAGAATCCGGATCGGGTTTGGATCTCCTGTTACCGATTCGGATCGCACGAACGAGTCCGCATCGCTGTGACATGCAACCAAACACACAAGTTGATATTCAAACACATACGTACACATTATATACATACCCCAACATACATATACAAGTATACACATGCATACATCCATACATATATTTCTTATTAACCTCCAAATGCATTATTAATGCACAACACACAAAATCATACCTCATAATAATTCATGCACACATATTACACCAAACACTCACACTACCCATTAATGTAATTAAATACACATCCATGCACTACAGAACTACACACACGATATCACCCACCACTAAATTTTACAGAGAGAGATAGAAAGTGGAAGGAGTAAACTTATGCAGAGAAGGAGCGTGCATGGCGGAGGGGCTCACGCGGCATAGCGACGAGGTCGTGGCTCGACAACGGGAGGTGGAAGAGCTTGGCGGCGCACGGGATGATGGGCGGCCTGGAGAGAGCTACGAGCTTGGTTGTTACGAATGTTGGTGGTGGATCTCCGCCTCGACGAAGAGGGGCTCCGGGTTGGAGATGGTGGTCCGGAGGCGCCCGACGGCAAGGAGGAGAAGGAGATGGAGGGTGGATTCAGACTGGTGGCTTGCGCAGGGGAGTGCTGCACAGGGGTGTGCAGTGGCTTGGGCTCGACAGTTGGGTGCGGGGTGGTCACGGCTAAGGAAAGAGGAGGGCTCCGAGGTTATGGTGATGATGATAGTCATGGGTGAGATGGCAGGGCGGATTGAGCGAGCGATCGGGTGGCTGCTGGATGACAGAGGAGGCAGAGAGTTCATCGGAGAAGTTATCGTGTGGGGAAGGTGGGTTTGTGTTAGACGGCTGCGCAATTTCGTGCACGTGATGAAGGAGGAGACCCACGGTGACTTGGTCGCCGACAATCAGACACACGGTGGCTGCTCACGGCAAGGGAGGAGACCACAGGTGTGGACATGGGATTCGGGTGCGCGGGCTGCCACGGCTCAGGGTTCGACGCCGGAGAGGAGGCGCACAGGCCATGGAGGGGAGAGCTCTGACTACTCTGTGGGCTGCTGGCCTGATCATGGGAGGATGCCGACGGAGGAGCACAACGGTGGGTTCAGGTTGCAGCGCGTGGTTGAGAGGAGATGCAAATAGTTGATGAGTTCTCGATGGGTTGCCCGACATCGGCAAGGGAGGTCGCGGTGTGATGGCTGCAAAAGGATGAAGTAGAAGAGCGGTAGAAGAGGATAGAGATTAGGTAGGGGATTGAAGCTTTAGATAGGATTAATTAGTTAAGATTTGAGATTTAGTTTGATAGGATTATGATAAGATAAGATTAGATGGTGAGGAGTGGGTTGGGTTAACGGGTTATGGGTAACATGGATTATGGGCTATGGGTTTCGGGTTTGGATTATGAATCAAAGAAATGGAAATAGAAATGGGTATGGGTGAGAATCAGTGAATGGAAAAATACTACCATCATTAATAATAAATAATAACAACATTAATAATAATTATCAATAATAATCATAACAATAATACATAACAACAATAATAATATTTACTCAAATACATGTACATAAATTAAAAATATTATTATTCATTATCAAATCTTGTATTTCAAAAAATAGAGATATTACAGTTCTTACATATCATTAGATATTTCAAAATGTGGTTATAATAGTCTACTTTTCTGCCAGATAAACATGGTTCGGTTCTAAGTTCTATGACGCCATATAAATATGTTGAAGTAAAATTTCACAATGAAGCTTTAGAAATTTAATCGTTAAACGACACCACAAAGATAATTTCCAAATTATTGATTAGTAGGTGTTTCACTATAAAATTCAAATACAGAAATTGACATATCCATCTTTCAGACAAATTTATGAAACACATTTATGTGGCACATTTCTCCGTAAAAATTATTTATTTAGTTGAAGGATATGTTATTTTTCATGTTAATAGGCATGCCAAAGCGTTTCGACTGCTTTGACATGAGTTTTTGTAGTGATTCTTTAACAGTATATTCTATAGAGTTTAAAATCTATAGATATTTGAATGAAATATGGTTGGTTCATGAACAAATCATAGTTCTATTTATTTAAATAGGAATTCAATAAAAATATGCTTCTAGTTCCTCCAAGGGTATTTTTATGATACTAAGATCCAACTTTCCAATATAGAAGATATGTTGGTTTCATCTTATCAACCAAATTCTTACTTTTAAAGATTTATCATTTTTGCTAGCATGAATTATTGGTCATTGTTGAAACATCTTAATGTTCATAGGTTTTGTGGTGGTGATTTTTCGCTACAAGTGATTGGACGGTCGATCCTCACCAAAAGCAAGAGATTAATTGGGATAGTGCACGTAAACAAAGCACAATACAGAAAAGGGAGACACATGATTTTATGTGAAAACTCTTGATCAGAAAAAAATCATGAGGAGGAACTTCAATATAATTCTCACGTTACAGGGATTATTGGAGTCTGAGAGATATCAAAAGTCTAAAAGTGTCAAAGTATTAAAATTTCAAGACGTCGTCTCAAAGGTCTAGAAGTTCTCTCCCCAAAAGGTCAAGATCCTTTTCTTCTTTGGAGGGGGTGCTCTACTTATACTTGACTGGATTGTGGGCATGGAAGAAGACGATTACGGGCATGATCTTCATGATTGCACATTTTGCACATTGTAACGACCGCGATCAGTAGTGCTGGCTTGTTTTGGATGCAGCGAAATCCATCACTGTCCATAACTGCCCGCGCTGAGTGGCATATACGTTATGAATATAGAATATAACAATATTGCGTAACTGTTGGTGGGGATTAGGGGTGATCTGTTGCTGCAATTACTTGGTTCGGAGTTGAAGTCGTCGCAGAAGAGAAAGCCTAAGAGCGGAGAAGATTTTAAAGAGGTCGGGAATAGCATGGACTTCGAAGGAGAGCTCTGATATACCTCAAAGAGTTGGAAGGTGAGGGACACTTATCGACATCTTAGACGAGATTAGATTTTGACCATTACAGATGCTCCCTGCTCTTTCTCTTGTCAGATCCTACAGATGAAAAGTCAGAAGAGCAGAGTTGATAGGAGACCATTTAATGCCTTAAGTTTATCTTAATGTTCGTGGGCAGACGAGGATCTGGATCATAAATGTAGATATTCATGATTTAATTCTAGGTTGTACAATTAGCTACTAGTTATCACATCGATCGGCTAGATCTCTCAGATCATGTGTCTCTTCGAATCCAAAAGTCATAATGACTGGGAGGTAGTGTTTTGTGTTTTGGTGGCGACAGTTGATCTTCTGTTTGTTCAGTTGATTGACTGACTTTTCGAGGATTGCCGATTTGAATTAAAGGCAGTTCGACTTCTCTTTCATCTGTAAATAAAGTGGAACCCATGGATGAAAATCACTTTTGCTATCTTCTAAAGAAATTCTTACTCCAAAGTTTCTCTTCTCTGTTTTGTTGGGTCGTCATGCCTTTTTTCCTTCAGATGAAAGAAATAGAGATGATGAAAGTGGAGGAGATTGTGGTCGGGCTCTCGCCATGAGAGAGTCTGGTTGGTGTCATATTAGTTGTCGTGATGAACTTGTTACAGCACATTATGTGTCGTGATAGGGTGTCGCCGTCAGGGGTGGTAGGGAGGACTCTTGCTCCTACTGGAGCAGATGTCTAGTTCTGAGTCGCTTGATTTTTAGGGGGTGAGGTTTATCCTTTGGATTCTGAACCCTTTCCTTATAGGTGTACGAGGAAGGAGAGGGAGCTCACCGGCTTGGTGTGCTGGTATTTCACTGTGGGGCTCGAATCTCTACCTTAGAATACCTTGGAGGGAATGTAATGCCATCACCTTCTTGTGTATCTTGGAGGTTCCATTCTGTTCGGACATCGCTGCCTCACGTGTCTTGCCAGAGTCCGTCTGGAACTCGAGGCGTTGCCATGGCTTTGGAGGACTTCTTGGGGATCCTTATCATTCTCTCTGAGATGTGCGGAGGTGGGCGATTCCAGTTCAGCTTCCTTGGAGGCGTGTTCCAGGCGGAGAGGAGATCTTTCATCGGAGGAATCTTTATTTTTGAGAAAGAACCTCCTGGAGCTTCTTCTGGGGTCTCTGGACAATGGTGTGAGCAATTAGGTCAAGCCTTTCAGTGGATGTTCCAGGGAGGACGTACCTTCGGAGTTCGGAGGTGTGGCTAGACGTAGCGGCTATATGGAAGGATCAGATCAAGATAATCTATATTTCTTTTTAAAGAGTAAACATATAAGTGTAATTGAACTCTGTATTACTCTTATTAGATGTAATCAAGTATGTATTTAAAAGAATGTATTAGGAATGGAAGGACTTTTCGGAGTAAAACACATTTTTTTTAAATGGAAATGATTGCATGGATCTTGCCTGGCTTACTTTATCGTTGACTTTTTGGAATCGGAATGATCATGGCTTTTCAGAGTGCTGATCTCTTTTACCAGCATGGTTGGTCTGTCTTGAGAGATTTGGTAAACTTGCGGTGTTGTTTCTTAATATGAGTGGTCCCATCAGTGGTACCTGTAAACTTTTGGCCTCCGAGTGGGAAAAATTTCAGCAGTGGAGTTAGATTCACGGTTGCTTCCGAGTGGAGGAAATCTCATCAATGAAGCTGTGATCCTGGGACTTTGAGAGGGAAAAATCCCTGCTGCCGAGTAAGAATTCCGAGCGAGGGTGGAACACACAACGGAGGGAGCCTATAGGCTGGAGTCTGCATTGTTGTCTCCGAGTCCCATCAGCGAGAGGTGCAAACTTTCGGTGGAGGAAGGATGATGTGCACACAAGCATGCAATGGTACATCTTATATTAAATGTTAGATGCATCATAGTAAAAGTAATAAAAGGCTAATACGAATTAAACATTAAACAGATTAGGCTAACAAAATCATGTATACGTAGTTTCTAATCACACGAAACTAGTATGTCGAGGGGATAATCCAAACAAGGAAACTCATGTATATACCATATGTCCGTGCAGTTATGGGCTAAACATACATAATCCGTGTTATCCTGGGATGAACAATTCATGTAACATATTCAAAGGTTCTGTTCGGATAATACCGGATGATCTTACCTTCCTGAAATGCTTAATTTTTCAGCCTCTATTTACATGAAACTAGTACGTCGAGAGGATAATCCAAATAATAAAACCCCCATGTATATACCATATGCTTTGTGCAATTATAGGTATCACGTTTACCTGCAAATTTGAAAAGAGTTCTGAAATAGGGGTGTGATCTAGCGACAGATTGGATGTGTTTGCTCCGAGCGAGGGTAAGACACACAACAGATTGACGTGTCAGACCTCCGAGTGGGGGGAATCCCAGCAGCGAAATTGGATTTATTGCTTTCGAGTGGGGGTTTTGCCCCATCAGCGGAGTTGTGAACTTGGTAAGAACCTGAAGTGTGGGTGCGACCCATCGACAGATTGGACGCACCTACTTCTAACGGGGGTATGACCCGTAGCAGAGTGACGATCCAGTATGGACCTGACAGAGGGAAACTATCATGAGTTTATCCACCCGTAGGTTCAGATTAGGGGAGCCTGTAGGCTAGTGTTTGTATTCCGAGTAAGGGAATTTCATTAGCGGAACTTCAAACGGGGGCTCAGAAAGGGGGAATCCCTGAGACCACAACGAGGGTTTCGACTCTCGTAGGATAGCCGAGAAGGGGCTCGTAAGAAATTGCTTGCGTTGTCGACCACGAGCGGGGGTAGAACTCACAACAGAGCGTGCAGTATTGAACTCTGAGTGGGGGGAATCCCATCAGCGGAGCTGGGTTCGCAGTCGTCACCGAGTGGGGGTAAAACCCATCAGCAGAGCGGCTAACCTCGGTTGTACTCTGAGTGGGAGGAATCCCAGCAGCAGAGCAGGCTTAAATGATTATGAGCAAAATATAATTTTATTTGATTATAAAATGAAATACATGAAAATTAAAGTTCGGGGGAGATCACGAATGGGGGTACTGCCATGTTAAGAGAGGTGGGATTGGATCGCTTGATTGCTTTGTATTAGTTGATTTCGTGTTGTTGGATATGAGGCAAAGCACTCAACTATTCGGATCAGGAGGCTGCTTCGGGTGTGAGGACATATTCCTTGAGGAAGCTCTGGCGGATAAGCTCTTCCAGACAATGTTTAAATAACGATAACGTAATGATGACGTTTTTCTTCTATTATGTTAACATAGGTTATAACGTAACGCATAACGTAGGTTACACGATTTAATTTTTATTTAATAAATAATAAATATATATTATATTTAAGATTTTTTATAAATAAAAAAATTTTAAAAATTTTAAAAAATATCAAAACAATATATAGCACATTGAGCAAGTCTTAAAACAATTTTTAGCAAGTATCACAATAATTTTTCACATTCACGAGTTATAATTCATAATTTCATCTACACAAACAACAATATGATCCGCATATTTCATTATAATTCATAATTTTTAGCCATGCTATTCAATCTATACAAAGATTCATAATTCAATCTATAATAATTCATAATTCAATCATAATTCATAATTTTTTAGTCATGCTATTCATTATAATTCATAATTCAGTTTACAATAAAATATTCAATTATACTTTCATGTCCTTCACTCTCTCTAATATTTTATCCCTGATCTCTCTCTGCTCTCTCCCTTCGATCTCTTTCTACTCTCCCTCTCCTGATCTCTCTCTGCTTTCTCTCTCGATCTCTCTCTGTTCTCTCCTGAGGGGAGAGAGCAGAGAGAGAGACAAGAGAGAAAGCAAAGAGAGATCAAGAAGGAGAAAGCAGAGAGAGATCAGGGGAGAAAAAGATCCGGGGGGAGACTAGAGAATGAGAGAAAGAGAACAGAGAGAGATCGGGGGATAGAGAGCTTACATGTACTTGGAGACGGAGAACTACCTCTTGGAGACGACACCGGCGAGAACCACCACGACAGAGAACCACCAGATGAGTTCTTTTACTGTCGGCAGAGAAAGGTATGTCTTCTTTCTTCTCGGCGCTGAACGAGGACTGCAAGGTTGCAGAGAGGACGATGAGCGAGCAAATTTGGGGGGATTTTTTTTGCCATAGATCGGGAGAATATGAGGGGTTTATTAAAAGTCGACTTGTACCGTAATGTAAGTTACGGTGCGTTACGTTAATAACATAACGTAACATAAGTTACGGATAAAATAACCATAGTTATCAAATATTGCGTTTTTTAGACCTGTTACATAATGCTTGGTCGGCGTTACGTTATATAACGAGTTATTTCGGGTTATATAACGGATTTTTTAAAACATTACTTCCAGGTATCTTCGGAGGCTCCGACAATGGATGGTTTTGAGCCACTTACTGTCATGGTAGGAGCAGTACTCTTTTGTTCTAGGAAGTGAGGGATCATATTGGATGGGTCTCGGACATCTAACCCAGGGTTGATTCTTGATGGTGTTGAATACTTTGTTGATGGGAAGCATGAATGGAGTGAATTGTTCTATTAGCTTGTAGGCTCATAGCAAGCTCAGTGAGAGGATTAGGAGTATTTGTCTCTTGTAGGCAGGTTGCCCCCGATTTCGATCTTGGGCATGGGCGGATGCCTTGTGCGGATATCGAAGATATATCGGTGGTAAAATTATATATCGGATATCGGGTGATATATTGCGACATGGTATTAAATACCGAACGTTATATCAGATGTCATATCGGATGAAGAATATACATATGATTGTCTATATAAATCATATGAAACTACTTAAAGTAAGTTTAAGATAATAGACTTATAAGGATACTTATTTTTTGTAGAAGTTCCTCAAATGCGTTTATAAAAGCTCCTTAAATGGGTCAAGAGATAAATCAACCGAATGCTCAACCTTCAAACCACAAAAATAAAATCTATAGTCAATACATATAATAACATCATTAAAGAAATAAGTTATTATCCAAACATTATATAAAAATATCATTGAAATATCACAATGAACATAGAATAAAATAAAACAATCTCTCAAAGAAAAAAGTAATTATCCAAATAAGTAACTAAAAGTCTAAGCAAGCATACCAAAGTTTAAAAGTTACAAATAGCTAATATTTGCCGTTCAAGAAAAATATAATTCTAAAGCAAATGCAACATTTTTCATGTTCTACACTTCTAGTCGGATTCGTACACATCGGTATCATCCAAAGGAATTATTGGCTTCTCACCATCCGATGTCGAATCCAACTCTTCTTCCTCTTTCATTACCGGCCTCTTCTTAGAAGATGATGCCTTTCTTTTAAAAATTTTAACGCTCTTGGAGATCTTCACTCTTCCACTTCTCTTCTTCAAATTAGTGCCCATAGCAATCGTAACTTGCCTAAAAATTAGTTGCTCTTCCGGAAAATCTTCATCACCACTAACCTCGCCATTCCTTTTGTCAGGTACCAACCATTCAGTAATCTTTTCCTCTTCATTATAGGCGACCAATGGATCTCTATTTGGGATAAAAATTTTGTTCTTGAGCCTAGCGTTAAACTTAACATAAACTAAGCATGTAGCTTTTTAGGACTTAGTCTATTACTCATCTTCGTATGAACCTACATAAAAGATGAACACATGAAGAAATAAAAAAGCCATTTAAAAAAATAAATATTTAGTCATGTAATTGTATTACTATCTCAAATGTGCTCAAATTCCTTTTTCAACTGGATGAGTCAATTGTCAAGCTCAAGATCCTCATTGACATAGTTCTCAATTTGGAAGCATCGGTCTCATAGAATGACCACCATTGATCTAGCATGAAATAATCAGAAATAGTTTATTACTTGCTAAGTTTAATTGTTTTATATATTCTTAAAATGAAAATTTTATCTGGATCAATAATTTTTTTGGCTCATCGCAACGCAAACTTCTTACCAGATGTTCCTTGCTTCAACGGATACATGAACAATTGTTGTCCAATCTTCTTAATAATCTCATGATCATCTGGATAAAATTATACATGACTTCAACGAAGCCACTCATAAAGCTACCATCCTTTTCAATCTCCTTGTCATAAAAGAAGTACGAATTCAAGAAGTATTCGGCTATGTGCAAAGGCTCCTTAAGCTTTTCATTCCATCTTTTATCAATAATCATTCATATAAGAAGATATTTCTTCTCATCATCAAGAGCTGCTTTAATTTCTATTTTAGCAACCTCCAAATCACCATAGAGAAAATTCATGGATAACACCTTGTCCCCATCAACTCTTCGTAGAACTTTCACCAACGGCGTGAACACCTTAAGTGCAAGATTTGTATTGTTCCAAAACTTATTGCTTGCAATTATTTTCGCAATCTGCACAAATTCAAATAGACATCAAAATATTTAAATATCATATATCGAGTTATTGTTGGTAAAGATATACCTTTTTGCCCGCATCCATTTTGAAAAGAGCGCAATCCATCCATGCATCAGAAATTAACATATGTTGCAACTTCTTTTCTCATATGGATGACAAAGATAGGAATGTGGTGGCAAACCTATTAGTTCTGAGCCTAACAATCTCTTCACCAGTAGCTTTCCTCATTAAGTCAAGAGATTTGGTGTGGATATAGATGTAAACCGACACCGACCTTCCTATCATGATGGCACTTCGAATATTCTTTATCTTCCCAATATCAGCTAGCATCAAATTGATGGTGTGTGTCGCACATGTCCAAAAGATGTTTGGGTGTGTCAAAGCTAATGTGTTTGCCGCCACCATATTATTTGATGCCTTGATGACAATTTACATCACATTGTCAACACCCACATAATTAATTCCCTTCTCCACACACTTATAAATGTAATTTCCATTATATTTATTGGAGGAAGCATCTTGGATTTCAAAAAGGCCATCCCAGCGGACAATGGGCAACAATATTCAATTGTACTTCTACCCTTCTGATCCGACCAACGTTGGTCATAAGAGTGCACCCACTAATGTCACAAGTCTCTTTGAATGTATTTAGAGTTGTGTTTGTCTCCGTCACTTCCCTTTGAAGAAATTTTTCACTCAACTCATATGGTGTTGGGGGTTTTAAAGTTGATTCAAACTTTCCAATAGCAAATACCATTTGCAAGAAAGAGGAAGCGAAGCGATATTAAATGCAATTCTGGTTTCATAAAAGAACCTTTCAATGTACTTTACAACATCATCACTTTCCTTCTTATTAAACATGGTATGCATGGTCGGTTGCTTTGTATTGCCTACTATCTCATTCGGAGTCCGTGTAGCAATAAATTGATCTATCGGTCCTTTTTTCTTCGTTTGACTTGTGGATCTAAAAATTGATGATTCTTCACTTGTCATCTTATCATCTTCATCTTCACCAACACACACTTCACTTAATAAGTGTTGGAGCTCCATTTCTTTGCCTGCCTTTACCTTCTTCGATTTATTTAACATAACTAATACTTTTTGCTTCACGTCATCGAGAACTAAGGAACATCCCTTGTCATTCCCGCAATATGTGCCAAGTATTCCTTAAAATGAGTTATCCCTCCACTATATTTGTCTTTGCAAAAATTGTAAAGCACCTTGTTTACCTTATTAGGCACATTCTTCCCTCATTCCCAAGCTAGATCTATGCCTCCTGTTTTCTTTTTGCACATTAGAAGCAGCGGAAGATGACATCTTGCTGCAAATTTAAAAAATTAGCCTATGACAGGTAATTGCTATTGCATATAAAAATTAGCCTATAACCAATACTTCTTGTATTTTCTTTATAAAGTTTCTAATAGTGTCAAATTATATACTTCAATAACATAAGTATGTCTTATTTATAATAACAATGTTTAAACTTGTAGATAATGCATATGTTGTTTAGAAGGCTGCACATTAGCAGAATGATCTGCTTCTAATTTAGAATTCATCACTCTTACCTCAAATGATTTAGCAACAGAAGCAACAAGCTTTGCACTGAAGTCAATCCCCACTAAACATGTCATGCCCGCAACAAAAGCTGCAAAAACAGTAGCATATCTACAAAGGAGCATACAGGTTATGGTAGCTACATAACTTATCAAATGACAACACCCACATTCAATTTAATATTCCCAATTTTGGCAAAAAGAACTTGAACAAGAAAAAAAAACCACAAACACTAGCCACACTTTGCTGCTTAACATATGCAAGATGCTTAGTACAAATCATTAAATGTCTAAGAAATTACTACAATGCAAACCTGAGCTCAAAAATTCAACCCATTCGATTATTGTCAATTAAGTCTCATATACTCTCTGATTATCCCTATGGCAAGACGAGAATTATGTGCATGTCTACGTTCAAACATTATGAAATGCAGATGAACTTGTATAGAGAATTGTGGGATCAACTAGGGTCAATTAGGATCAATTTGTAGGCTGTAGTAAACAAAAATTTGTAGAGAAATAAAATCAATTAGGATCGATTAGTAGACTGTAGTAAACAAAAATTTGTAGAGAAATAAAATCAATTAGGATCAATTAGTAGACTGTAGTAAACAAAAATAATATATATAGAGAAATAGAATCAATCAGGATCAATTTGTAGACTGCAGTAAACAAAAATAAAATTACCTATCAAAATAAATTCTAAAAACCTTCAAACGAATAGAATTTCTTACCCGCCATCAAATTACCTATCAAAAGAACCAAAAGCCTTCATCCTATTTCACACCAAACATATCAAAGAGTGTTCTTTTGAAATTCCACTCCAAAAGAACAAAATTGTGGGGGAAAAGTCACCTTTTTAACCCGAAAACTGAAAAATTAGAACCGGATGGATTGAGAAAGCACTGACCTGATCTTGGAACCTTGAGGCGATTCTCTCTTCTGATCACACACACACAGAGAGAGAGGCTCCAGAGAGGATATGCGTTAGGGAAAGAGATTGTGTCATCGAGAGGGAAAAGAGAGATGACGTCGTCAAGAGAGAGAAGAGAGATGGCGTTGTCAAGACTCGAGAGAGAAGAGAGATGGCGTTGAGGGCGATCACAATCGCAATTGGAGAGGTGGGAAGCAGAGAAGAGAGAGTGGCATTGAGGGCAGCGTCGAAGGCGATCACCGGTGCCCTAGCTCGAGAGTCGAAAGAGGTTGGAATCATGTTTTCTTTTTTTTTTTCTTTTTTTCTTTTTTTTCCTTTGTATGTAACACAAATAGGCGGATTGTGATCCGACCTGCCCAGCAAAATGATAAAGCCAAATATCATCCGATTTTTACATCTCGGATATCGATCGATATATCAGCCACGTGGTGATATGTCGGCCCATATCAGTTCAAAACGATATTCGATAAAATTTTGCAGTTATCGTATCATTTTGGATAATATCGGTATGTCAGCCGAGATTTAAAACATTGACTTGCAACCTGCTTATGAACGCGAGTGCAGAGACGTCTTCACCACAGTTAGGGACCTTGGTCTATTGATTCTAGAAGTAGTCGATATAAGATCTAAGGTTGTAGCTCTGTCTCATCTTGATGGTGAGAAGATGGTGATTATTCTTTTAGTCTCCCGACGAGATACGTACTGGGGGAGAAATACTTCAGACACCTCCTCGAAGTTGTGGAGAGAATGTGGAGGCCTAGAGTAGAACCAATATGAGGACACACCTTTTAGACTGGAAGGGAAGGTGTGGTACATGAGTGGATCGTTGCAGAAGTAGACTATCATTTTGTCCCGAAAATTCCTGATGTGTTAGATGGGGTCGCTCACTCTGGAGTAGTAGTCGAAGGTTGAAGTTGAAAAACTTTCTCGGAAACTCGCACTCTAAGATCTCTTTGATGAGGTGGGAATCGGAGACTTCACAGCAGGTGTTGTTGGTCGTTAAATTGCAACTTAGCCTCCTTGATTTGTCTTTGGATCAACTCGTTGAGGGTCCGAATGTCGGGAGATTCTCCGGTTCCAGGCTCGCTTTCTGATTGCGCCGGTGTCGGAGTGTTCTGGAGGATAACGGTTTGGGTTTGGAGTTGGTTGTTGAGCTGCCTCAATGCCTCCTGTTCACGGATGGTATTATCGCGGTTGAGAGCCGCCTGCTCTCGATTACGATCTGACTGCCTTTGTTGTTTTTCATATGCTCTTTTATGTCGGCGAGCATCTGAAGGAGCTGATTTTCTTTATGCGGCGAGGATGATTGGACGTTGGCGGCTACCCCTGAGGCAAGGAGGAACTGGTGTCTTCGGTAGTATGCGGCTGCTCGATGGCTAGCGGGGGGGACCGTGCCCTCAATGATGCTGATGGCTTGCCTTCAGACGTGGCACTGTTGAGGGTGACAGTTTGCTTCCTTGAGGCCATCGACGTTGTGGAAGAGCTTTTTGAAGAGGCTTTTTGAGAAAGATTTTGTGATTTTTGGGTAGGAGATCTTGAGTGTATGGACTCAGATCTCATTGAAAGCATTGGTTTGTAATTGTGATTTTCTGTCATAAGTGATTGGACAGTTGATCCTTACCACTAGCGAGAGATGAAGTGGGGTAGTGCACGTAAATAAAGTATAATACAGAAAAGAGAGACATATGATTTATGTGAAAACCCTTGATCGGGAAAAACCACAGGGAGGCGGAACTTCAATATACTTCTCAAGTTACAGGAATTATAGGAGTCTGAGACATAGTCAAAAGTCTAGAAGTGGTAAAGTATTAGAATCTCAAGAGGTCATCTCAAAGGTCCAGAGGTTCTCTCCCTAAAAGGTCAAGGTTCTTTTCTTCGCTGGAGAGGATGGTCTACTTATACTTCACTGGACTGTATGCATGGAGGAAGACGATTACGAGCGAGGTCTTCGTGATTGCACGTGTTGCACATTGTAATAACCACGATCAGTTGTGCTAGTTTGTTGGGATTGCATACAGGAAAATCCACCACTGTCCATAACTGCTCGCGCTAAGTGGCGTTACATGTTATGAACGTGGAAGATATCAAAGTTGCATAACTGTCGGTGAGGATCAGGGGTGGTCTGTTGCTGGAGTTGCTTGGTTCGAAGTTGAAGTCTTTGGAGCGGAGGAAGCCTCGGAGCGGAGAAGATCTTGAGGAGGTCGAGAATAGTATGGACTTTTGAGAAGGGCTCTGATGTACCTCGGAGAGTTGGTAGGTGAGGGACACGTGTCGCCATCTTGGTCGGGGTCAGATTTTAACCACTGCGAGTTTTTAACTGTGTCTAGGGTGCTAGAGTATATTACTATCTTTAAATTTGAAGTCTTCTGAATATTGATGTCCTGTTCTTAAGAAAATCACGTTGTTCTCAATTAAACTGCCAAAATTCATCTTTCAACCTAATTCTTACTGTAAGAGATATATCATTTTTGCTAGCGTGAATCATTGTTTAAACAGCTTGAAGTGCATGTGTTTTAAACTGTATCCAGGTTTTCAAGTATTTATCCTCAAAGTTTGAAATGTACTGAATGTGGATATCTTGATTAAAGAAAACCATGTTGTTCTAAGTTGAACTGCCAAATCAAATTCAGTTCTCTTAAGATCCAAATTGATCTACTACTTAGAAACCTACTTCTCATGCTAGTAAATTCGTTAGTATAATACAGGAATTTTCTGTTTTTGGATTATGCCACGGCTTAGTTCCAGATATCACATGTTGCTGAGCAACTTTTTGTACGGAACTCAATGAGAAGCAGGGTTTTTATTCTACTTCTGTTGTTGTCCTGACACAAATGAATTTACATCTCGATTGAAAATTGAAAGCATAACTTCGAGTTATTTGTAAATGCTGAATAAGGACTTTTAAAACCTGGGATAAATCTATAAGTTCAGGTTTCTGTTAGTGATAAATTTACTAGATTTAAATATTAAAGGATTGCAGTTCTTGTGAAATTGTATAGTAGTCTAATTTAAAACATCATTGTGATACAGTTTTTGGCTAGCGAAGAAAAATATCTTATTAGCAGTGACTTGTAGGGTTACTTGATCTATTGTATAGATTTTTAACATGCTTCATGGCAAGTATTAAGTAGTTACTTGTGGTCTATTGTAACCATACACTTGCCATGCGATCACACAAGCACTTGCTTCCAACAAGGCAGATTTCCAAAAGCATTGAAGTCAGTCTGAGAACCATATGCTTGTGTCCATGTCCACAATTACGAAGTTTTTCTTAGTCTAATTATACATGATATGAACTAAGTATAGAAGAGGAAATTTTGAGTATGGACCTCAGCACAGACTTAATAATTATATTTGTAGATTAATATGCTTGGCTGTCATTTGACACTATCTGATGCTATACATTAGGTAAATTTCATTCAGAGTAGTGTACTAATAAATTTGACCCATTGGATTTGGAATTCAGTTAGTGGTAATGTTTGCAATGGATAATGTGAAAGCCTATACTTGGATTCCTCTTCCTTGAAAAACTTTTTATTTTTGATACTTTTTAGCATCATGCCACCTTAATCCTTCCTGTTGAATGGTAATCATACCAAGTTGTGGGTATAAAGGAAAGGGGAATTTACTTTCTCCTTGTTTATCTATTATGACTGATGGAGAGGGCAATCCGTCTCTTTTGTTGGGCTCTGTGTTATTTGCGATTACTTTTTTTATCTCGATTAAAGCATGTTTGACTATGTAAAAAAAAATAACATTTCTCTCATGTACCATGGTGCTTTAGATGCCAAATTATAAACTGAATGCCATCACCGTGCAAATTCCGGTTATACTTCGAGGGTCTAGCTAAAACTTTTGACTGTCTTTCTTTTGGACATTTGCTCCTGTTTGACACTATTTTCCTACTTTACCATGTGGAGCACAATGACATTGGACTTGAGTGAAACTGTATTCTTAAAATATAAATCTTCATTTTCATTTCTCAAGTTACCCTTTAACATTTGCAATATAATTTTGACTAGTTTGCAATGTCATTGTAGATCCTATCTTCCCTGGGTAATTTATGCTTCAGGCGGCATTGATTCTTTATTTCCATGCTTTCTACCTTTTGTTTCATTCTAGAATTTTGTATGCTGCCAGCAGTCATCTGTTCTCATCTGTCACTGGTTTAGCCGACATCAATTAGTCTCCTAAAAGTAAGATAAGACTAGTGTGCAGCATGCTATGAAGTTGAGAGTCCTATTATTCTTGGAAGAAAATTGCCATCTTATGTCAAGGAAATGCTAATCGCAGCTATTACGAGCAACTTTTGCGGAGTTTCATGGTGAACAATCCATACACACAAGAAATCTCATTGTTGTTCTTATTTTCCATAGTTATCATATTTCTTTGTTATATATAGGAGATTCTTCCTACTAAACTGTGGGGTGTCTGTTCATGTCGGCTGGCCGTGAAACATGTACATTCATGTTATGCACTTGAGTGAACATTACAATGGTGTCTACCTTGTACATAACAAGTATGTACATTCATGTTATGCACTTGATCGAACACTTACGATGGTGTCTATCTTGTTTAGCTAGAAGTAAAGTTGGAAGCTAACAGGCTTCCTTGACAGGTATAAAGTTGCTTTGTTCATTATTTACCTATAAGGTTCTTCAATTTCCAAACATATATTGCACACATACATATGTACAAACACAAGCATATGCAGTTGTATCGTCATGCCTTGGATTTGGAGTATTACTGTATCAACATGTAGTGTTCATGTTGGAAACAACAATTGTGTCTATTCTACAATTCACAAATCATAGGTATTTCTGCTAGTGGACCTGATTAGGGTTGGTAATGGGCCAGCCGGATCCGTGTCGTGCCTAGTCAAGCCTAGGCCTGGCCTAGAGTATTGTCTGGACTGGACCTATAAGCCCATATACCATTTCATTGGACATTGGGACGGCCTACGTGCCATACTGCCGGCTCATTCGTGCTTTTATTTGTGCTTGAATTGTGCCGGCTCATTCATGATAAAATTGTGCCTATTATTTTATATCTATTTGGTGCCTACTCATGCCTATTTCACACATTTTGTATTGTACAAATTCATACATGAAAATCTAATAAGGTTAAAAACTAACTGCTTGAAGATATTAGCAAATAATTGCGAACAAATTACAAATAAACTAACTTCTGATGCCATCAATGTAGCTCATTCTTAATGGCGGATCGGTCGATATTGGTGTTTTAGTTATAGGAGGCAATAGGGGATTGGGGGTGAGAGTCATTGGCAATCGATAGATGAGATCTAGGACTTCAATAGTAGAGTAGAGACACATTTTGTGAGATTATCATAATTAGTATCAATGACTAACATGAGATCTGATATCGTTAATGGTTAAGATCGTTTTGATATAACTTAAATTGATAAGAGGATTTAATTAAGTGCTGAAGTAGTACAATTAATTGGGCCAATTGTACCGGCCCAGTGGAGCTTCATTAATGCCTTCATTGGGCCGTGGCGAGCCCAGGCACGACCCAAAACTTTATAGGCTGGAGAGTTTACGATCGAGGCACTGCTCAAAGCCCATCGTGTCGGCTCATGTAACAGAATTTTTCGTGCCCTAGGCTTGTTTTACCATTTCATACCTTGATGTGTTGATTCCAAAGAAGTCTTTATACAAGTTCCTTACAGCTGAGATAATTAGTCAGCATCATAGATATTAAGATATTTTCAAATGCATTGATGATCTGTTAAAAGAATAGAAACAGGTGGGGAAACAAAATAAAAAAATGTCAATATGCTATAAGCGCAATATATTCATATTTATGATGTGAAACGTGTATGCGTGTATGAAAATCAACAATAAAATGCTCAATCACACTTCATCAACATGAAATGATTGTGGTAGGAGATGATTAAAACTAATTATGCAGAGATAGATGTAAATAAAATAACATGCGCGAGTTAATCCAATTCAATCGGGAATCAACAAAAAATAATATATTATGTGACAAAAGATTTTACGATCAAAATTAAATCACATGAGTTAGCAATCACCCAAGAGTTAGAAGTTAGCAAAGTTAGTGCTTAGCTAGTCATGTTAGAGAGTTAGCTAGACATTGAAATGAAAAGAACACAACAATTCATGGTAGAAGAAAATACAATGGTAATTAAAGCTTGAAGAAAGTAAAGCACAAGAAAGTAAAGCACTAGAATTAGTAAAGATGAGAAGATAGATGGATCAATCCTTGCATTCAAGTTGTCTATAAGATCTCACACTCTTTCTCTCTCTCTTTTGCAGAATTCTAGAAGGAGAAAGAAGATTACAAGAGCACTAAAGAAAGCTAGAGAAAATCCCTACAATTCTCTCAAAAATACAAGCTCTTCTCTCATATTCTCTCCTCCCTTTTTCGCAGAGGCGCTAGAGGTCTATTTATAGGTTCCAGAGGATGAGGCCCTCAAATCTCGGCCGTGGGATCAAACGCTGGCTCAACGGCCAGATGCTTACCGCGGATCCGCGGCCAGAGCCGTGTTTTCGCGGCGGAATCTTGGTCATTGCGCCAACGATTTCTGTTGCCATTCTGTTACAGCCCGTATGCCACGCTGGATCTTCTAGAAAGTTGGGGATATTTGTAGACGACTCCAGACCTGGGCTTCTCTTTGGGCTTTTCCTTTTGGCTCTTTAATTAATCCCATTAATACCTTGAAAATTCCTTGATTATGGGCCTTCATCTCCATTAATGGTGGACCTGAAAAATGAGAGAGAAAAGTAATAAAAACCTTATTTTTATTTACATAAAGAATGATATGAAAGTGAAAAATGATGCAAAAATGAACTACAATCAGCTATCAGACTTCTTCACGACTGTTCTATCTATCCAAATTTTTGTTCACGTTATCTAAGATATGAAGTAGGTTATTAAGCTTGTCCATGATGTCATCTAAGGTAGGTTGAAAATCCATTGAAGTTGGTATGAATTGAACAAGACCAAGATGAATAATAGAATTTCTATATGCAAATTTTTTAATTTTTATTTATTTTTTTAAATGCAAGAAAGCGGTAAAGTTTCTTAACAAGTACCTAGAGACGTGAAAGCGTTAAATCTTTTTTTTTGGCTTTTGAATTTTGAAAATTTTATTTTGTTTTGAATAAAATCTAAACTAAATGCAAGTACATAAACGTGACTAATATGTAAATCTTACCTAATCGTGCTCTGATTCCAAGTTGTTGTGAAACGTGTATGAGTGTGAAAATCAGTAATAAAATACTCAATCACGCTTTACCAACATGAAATGATCGTGATAGAAAATGATTAAAACTAATAATGCAGAGATAGATGTAAACAAAATAACATGCGCGAGTTTATCCAATTCAATCATGAATTAATTAAAGATAATATATTATGCGATAAAAAATTCTACGATCAATATTAAATCTACTGAATTATAGCAAGAAGACACACACAATCTCACGTTTGTGAACAACAGTTAAATCAATAAAATATTAGAGACTAATTATTAGACTCGAAATAACTGATATGAATTAGAAACGTACCTACCGAGGATCCTGTCGATCTCAGTTTCTTATGATGACTCTAATGTGTAGTACTCTTCTCACGAACTCAACGCTTCAAAATCGTGCGTGATTTGAACTCGGATGAGAGAGATACAGGTTGAAAACTAATTTTGAACACTTAACGAGTCTGTTTTACTGTATTGAATTCAATACTATAGCAGCATTTTAATGACACTGTAGCGGTTCTGTGAAAATAGGAAGAACTAGGATTTTTGAAGAAGAGAGAGATGGGGGAAGGGACAAGCTACCTAGGGTTTCAAACCACTAATCTGGGGTTTCTCTAGGACTTCATACATAAAGAGAGATTTGGGGGAGATCACAATTCACACAAATTTGAGGAATTTTCTTCATAATAACTCTCATTGCATATTATCTGATATAAGATGTCTTTTATAGGCTTTTACAAAATTAAATAAAATTCAAACTAAAACTCCTAATCAAAATAGAATTACAATTCCAACTTTTACAAATTAAAATTCCCAATCAAAGTGAGATTACAACTATCAAAAGGAAAAAAATAAAAAAAACTAAAAATAAAGAAACTAGAAAATAGAATTCTACGGTATACACGTGGCTTGATGTCCGCACAATTTATAGTCAGTGGCATATCCTTAATTTTGTCTCCTGGTTTGGACTTCAGTTCTATTTGCTGGAAAGAAAGATAACAAAGTTTCTTCTGAGCTAGTGATACTAAGGGCGTGTTTGTTTCGCCGCAAAACGTCACAAAACGCAAGTCGTAAAACTTCTTTTCCATTTTCCGTTGTTTGTTTCGCTGAAAAACAAGTTGCAAAATGTAACTCTTCTTTTCCCACTTGCAGTTGCTACAGTTAAATTTGTGGTCATGTAAATCTCACTTTTACACTCATATTTTCTCACTTGCAGTTGCTACAGTTAATTTTGTGGTCACGTAACCCTCACTTGTAGTACACTTATAGTTCAAAATAGTTACTTGATAATCAATATATAATTTAATATTATTAAATATTTAATATTTTAAATAGTGTTCAATTTCTTATTTAATTATTTTATATTTTTAATCTTTAATTTTTTTATTGTTTTTAATATTGTTTTAATATTTAATATTTAATATTATAATTTAATATTTTTATTTAATATTTTATTTAATACTTTATTATTTTCTTGATACTTATTCCATTTTTTATTATTTTATTTAGAGTTAATATTTTATTAATATAACAATATTATACTTTACTATATATTTAATTATTTATTTTTTAATATAAAAAATTACTTTATTAATATCATAATATATTTTATTATTATATTAATATTTAATAATGTTAATATTGTAATAATAATTCAGTATAATAATAATATAATGATAATTTATTATTAAATTATAATTATATTTTACTTTGTTAATTTATATTTCTATAATATTACAATAATATTATAATAAAATTTATATTATAATAATTTCAAGTATTTTTAATATTATAATATTATAACTATATTTTATTATTTTTGTAAGATTTTTAATATTTATATTTTATTAACATTCTTAAAATTTTATTAATGTTCTTTAGATTTTCTTAAAATTTTATATTATTTATTTAGTTAATATTTTAGTAATATTTTACTATTTATACTAATATTTTATTAATATTATTGTTATAAATAAATATTAGATTATTAATTTTTTATCTCAATTTATTAATACAATTTAATTTGCAATAGTAGATTTAATTTAATAGTATTTATAATATTTAAATCACTGCTACAGTTAATTTTGTGGTCAACTTTTCCACTTACACTTTTACATTACCAACCAAACACCGTAAAACACAATATACTTTACCATTTACACTTTCACTTTATCAACCAAACACCGTAAAACACAATATACTTTTCCATTTACACTTCACTTTATCAACCAAACACCGTAAAACACAATATATTTTCTCTGCTACAGTTCACTTTTTCCATTCTCATTTTACGACTTACGACTTGCGACGTTTGCAACGAAACAAACAGGCCCTAACAGTACTATTTCCTGTTTCATGTTAGTCTCTGCATTTACACACATGCAATGTGTTTTCCCTGAGCCTTTGCATTCATGGTATTATAGTTTCCAGTAGAAATTTGATTAATTTATATTGTCCTAATGAAATCTTGATACTGAAGATTTTGTCATGATTTAAATATATTTTAAATGTTAGAGCTTGTTTGAAGCTAACTCATTGAATCTAGTAAATGTATTTGATGTTATGAGTTATGCAATTGCTTTGCTTATCCCTTGCCGGCGTAGGGCTTGTGATAAGGTAAAAATGTATATTTGAGTGTGGTTACATATCGGAAGTAGACTTGGAAACATAATTTTTCTTTATTGAGCATATTTGATGTTAATCACTGGAACAGTGTTGAAAGCCTGTTTTGGTGGCCTACCTTGTTTGCAGTGCAAGATTTGCACCCAAGCCCCTGAGGTAGGATTTAAATAACATTTGCATTGTCTGATTTCTTTTGAATAAACACTTAACCTATTTACTGATTTAGATGATCCATAATCTTTTCGATCAACTAAAATGACTCTTAATTCCCACATATTGGAATTTGAGAAATATAATACAAAGCATCAATGTTTAACACATTTTGCAATGATGTTTTCACAGGCTATGGCTGGATTCATGGCACAAGTCATGCAGGATTCAGTTTCATTCAATCCCTCACAGATTATACTTACAGCTGGTGCCAGTTCCGCAATTGAGATACTCAGTTTCTGCCTTGCTGACACTGGGAATGCGTTCCTTGTTCCTTCGCCATACTACCCTGGGTGATTTTCTTTGCACACTCTTGTAATGTCTTCACTCAAAAATTAATACTCTGTTTAATAAATCAAAAGGATAGTCAACCCCTGCAGGTTCGACAAGAATCTGAAGTGGCGAAATGGGATAGAGTTGATTCCTGTTCCATGCCGAAGCACTGACAAATTTAATATAAGCATAGCTGCTCTTGAAAGAGCTTACAACCAGGCCAAGAAGAGAGGTGTTAAAGTCCGTGCTGTCCTGATTTCAAACCCCTCCAACCCTGTGGGAATTTCCTGACTCGAGAAATGCTGTTTGACCTACTAGACTTTGCTACTGAGAAGAATATACATCTGATCTCTGATGAAGTATTTGCTGGGTCTGCTCACGGACACGAGAAGTTTACAAGTGTAGCGGAGGTTTTGAGTACAGAAGGTTTGGATTGTAGCAGGGTTCATATGATATATGGTCTGTCCAAAGATCTTTCCCTCCCAGGCTTTAGAGTTGGAGTTATTTATTCCTTCAATGACAATGTCCTGGCAGCTGGTACCAAACTTGCAAGGTTCTCTTCTGTTTCTGTTCCTACTCAACGGTTGCTTGTCTCGATGCTATCTGATAAGAAATTTATTTCAGAATTTATCAAGACTAATAGGATGAGGCTTCAGAAATTGTATGCTTCGATGGTTGTTGGTTTGAAAGAGTTGTGTATTGAGTGCTCCGATAGTAGTGGTGGATTTTACTGTTGGGTAGACATGAGCAAGTTCCTTCGTTCATACAGCGAGAAAGGGGAGATGGAGCTCTGGGACAAGCTTTTGAACATAGCTAAAATCAATGTGATGCCTGGATCATCATGCCATTGTATTGAACCTGGATGGTTCAGATTATGCTTTGCAACACTAACGGATATAGATATTCCAGTTGTTATGGAAAGGATCAGGAGAGTTATTGAAAGCCACTAAAGGTCAGCATTGAATTGCTCAAGAGTTCAAGGTTCTTCAAGGATTGTTACTGGGATAGCATGTGATTTCTGCAGGCACTGAGAACATTGTGAGTCTTGGGACCTGAATCATATTTGAGGTCTGCCTGGCTTGGAGCCTAAATAGATGTATATAGTGTCGAGCTTTTAGATGATTCACTCCGATGATCCCCTGAGGTTGCTTTCTGATATTTGGTGTTGGTTCAAATGGTTCAATACTCATGGCACTGGTTTGCACTGAGTTGCAGAACTAGTAGAGAACTCCAGCTACAGATGCAGTAAAAGAGAATTGTGCAAATGTATGCCAATGTTTTTCTAGCAAAGCAAAGCAACAGGTTTAGAAATTCCCTAGTGATTGTACAAACTCTGATAATCAATTAAAATATATTCTTTCCTTCTCCCTATTATGAAGATATTCTGGCTTGCCTGCTGTGTTATTTATTACTGAATGAATTTCAGAAACTCTCTTGTTTTATTGTTCATAATTCCCGGGCACTCTCTATAATTCCGTCAGATACTTACAACTCGTCAATCCTTTGTTAAAAAGAGGTCATATGCTTGGAACATAACTTTTCTAATCACGTAAATATCTCTAGTTTTATAATTAATACGCTTAACTAGGTATAGGTGGAATTTTTATTAAGAAAAATTATTAATTATAAATTATTTCTCTAAAAGCCAAAAATACCATTTCTAAATGTATCGTAACACGCCGATAACTAAAATTTATATAATTATTTATATTTTCATTTCTAGTGGAAAAACATGATGAATGCAAGGGTAATAAATATCCTTGAAATGAATGTAAAGGTAAAACTGTAATTTGAAATTCTATTAATGAGACGTGACAGTTATTTGGAAAAGACTCACAACTCATAATAGTTTAAGTGAGAGACAGGAGGAGTTTACGAGACATACGAAGAAATAAAGTAAGTTTATTGTAATTTAATGAAGATCTTGGAAGTACATGACAGTTTCTTAAAATTAAGTCATTACTACTGTGCTTGTCTCCAGATTTCCTCGATAGATATTCTGGTTTCTGTCCTTCAACATCCACAAAGTATATTCTAGGGCCATATGTTTGGTACTTTTGAAGATATCATAAGTTTATTGGCTTTCTAACACGTTGAAGAAATTGTTTAAGGATCGTTCTTGAAATGGAAAGAGGGGTTGGGTTATAAATATGACCATTTAGATCTTTTTACAAGACTGTTAACGAAGTTTAAAAGTTTATTCAAAAACTAAAAAGATATACATAGAATAAACAATACAAAAGATGTTCACGAACTTCAAGAGAAATCCCGTGAGCTGGTCGAGGGCAGACTGAAAGGGAAGGAGCTACAGTTGGTCTGTCTGCTCCACAAGAAAAGCTTGGTCCTCAACGGAGGGATCTACTTCAGCCCAAGCTCCAGGATCTAGACATGCAAGTTCAGGGGAGTCAGAAAGCTACCCAACGAGTGGTAAAATGAAACCAAGATGTAACGCCCCGATCCCAAGGATACGGAGACGTTATGGCGACGTACATACGCGAGGTGAAAACACACTCACGAGGTGAAAACACACTCACGCGTACGTTAAGCCTCAGTACAGGACATAACCTCCATAGTATAAGAGTTCCAGCAGGAAATAAGTACAAGAATACCTGCAGAAAAGGGTTAGTGATCATAACCGATATAAAAAAAACAGGGATAAATAAGCTAACAGGACCAAAGCACAAAGATACCTATGAAGGGTCTCGGTGGAGTCTCCTATGTGCACAATAGACTCTCTGATAATACGATAACTCGGATCTCCAACCTGGGCCCGCAAACCCAGGGTCGTCAGAAAGCAACCTAGTAAGTGGTAAAATGAAGGAGGTAGTACTACTGTAGTAATACAAGCACGATACTAATATATAATACATGATGTTGTATTAGTGATACCATATAATAAGCATATAATAAGCAGTAGAAATAGATAGACATGTCATCTTTTAATACCATCACTACCTAGCAGGTTATCATCGGGTTATGTCTATAGTCGAATCAGTTTATATACTAAATAATGTTGTCTAGTGGTGACGTGATAGAAATGAACATGCTAGTGGTGACGTGATAGAAGTGAACATGCAGATGGGCATATGCAATATAACCATAATGCGGTGTTGTGCATAAACAGCAATGATGTCTGCAAGGTATACAGAAAACAGAATATATGCAGAGTATACATATACATGAGTAGTATGCCACCACAGAAAGTGTAACATGTACCAGGTAAAGTAACAAAGTATACATGTAACATGATAGCGGATAAATGATCAGGTACAGTAACAAGTACATCTAAACAATAGTAGACATGTATCAGGCAAGTCATGTTCTGTATACAATAGTAGCAATCGGTACCGCCTGCTATTTTAATCAATCTGTTCCAGTGTCCCATACCACTGGCAGTTCATACTGCAGCCCGCACTCCAGTCGAACCCATCCGGACATGGCATACGGGTACCATTATCCAAACGAGAGAGTGATCAAATAACAAGTGTTGCCGACGTCACTATTGTTTATATCATTTTATTATGTTCATTGGAAACCCAATGGCCAAGGAGCTCTAGTCAGGTGGGTGTATCCCGTGCATACCCGGGACAACGGCCTTAAACAGACCCCTGGCTGCTGAGACCAGGGCCAGCCCGCTAAGGCTGTAACATGTAACGGGAACTCAATGAGCTAAAACAATAACGGAAACGGGAGCTCATGAGCTATAACAGACAGTAGCTAGCACTACCCCGTCCCCTGCAGTGGGATAAACAATGGATCCAGACATCCACCCGACTAGACCTAGTCAACCGTCAAGTCTCCCCCATGCCCAAGTTCTTTTTATTATCTTTCACTATACAGTATATCAGGAACAAGTACAGAACATGGTACATGTAACACGATAACATGACATGAGCTCTGTGGATAGCACGAAACACGATAACGAGAAACAGGAAACAATAGATGTGGGATTCTAGAGGTGGCCCCCGTGGCTTGGATCTACGTGGCACTTAGTTCCACACATCGCATATCAACAGCTCATGTATCCAGTACGGGAATATCAATATCAGAACCGGAAATAATCATATAACGGGAATACAAGACGAACTACTCATGTAACAATAATCCATGTGACATAAACAATGATCAATATAACGAGAATACAAGAATATCTGTGAGTAATGATATAATCTATGATCCATATAACAAGAATACATAGACAATCAATGCATGTGTACCGGTGAGTCTATATAACAGTGGTGTAAGAACATGAAGGAACTGTGCACAGAGTATCCATGTAGCGGTATCCAGTGTAATAGCATCTCAGTGTATCAGTGGTTCACAAACATATAGTAATAATGTCATGAATCTCAGTATTTATGTAAGAGTGAGACATGTACATGGAACATCATGAAATAATGGTATCTAGTGCGTTCAGTGCTTTAGAATGTCCGTGGAACGGTGATCCTAGCACATGAACTATCAGTGTCGCGTATCCATGACATAGTGACAATATACATGTAGCAGTAATGAAGGGACAATGTCTAGTGAATTGGTGTCTCTATGTACCGATGGGACATAGTGTTGCGTGTAAGAGGATCTATGTAATGGTGACACATGTACATGGGATAACGGTGTCCCGTGTGATAGGATATCCAAGTCATGGTGTGAACACTAATGTTAGCGTTTGGGGTAATAGCATCTACTCGAGTGTCAACTACTGCTAATAAGAATAACGATTCTTATATTCTGAATACAGTAGGTGCCACCAATTATTATATATACAGTATCATTTATTGGTTACTTTACTGGTGACAATTGTTAACTTCTGAATCTCGATAACGAAACGATCAGCCATATATACATATATATCCATACATTTATAATAAATCAGGTAAGAAAATAAAGTGTGATAACAATCATGTATGTTTACATTATGTATGGTTTAATTATAGAGATTTACCAACAATTACCTTTTATTAAACAATAATAATAATGATTTCTGATAATCAAGTGTTAGTAAATAAGGCAACCAATCAAGATTACTAAACATGATAAAATATAATTTATAAAAGAAAAACACTCACAAACTAGCCATGGAAAGGTAGCTCTCTTTCCCACGATCGCAACGGATCCAAAATCATCCAAATCGGAGTCCGGATGCTCCAGATATCGCCCGAACGCTAAAAGTAACAGAGATGGGTTACATACGTAAATAAAAATATTTCAAATGCAAATACTGAAATGTAACACGGGTTTTCTGTAAGATTACCTTTATTGGGTTTTGGAGCGAGTTGAGCTCGTAACGGGTCGGGTCCAGATCCACAACCCAAACTTAAGTAAATGGGTTATCGGGTTCACGGGTCGGGTTGGGGGTTTATTGGGTTTACCAATGAACCCAATAGGGTTATTGGGTTTGGGTTCTTCCCAAACCCAACAAAGGAAGCCACAGCAGCAGCAGCAGCTTGCTGCTGCTGTGCTCCTGCGCAGGCCGGCCGGCCAGCTGGCCGGCGACGCTAGATGGCCTGCCGGCGGCGGTCCCGGCCGCTGGCGACGGTTCAGGCTCCGGCCGAGAGGGAGAGTGAGAGAGAGGGTGAGGGAGAGAGAAACAGAGAGATGGAGAGAAAGAAACAGAGAAAAGAAAAGGAAAGAAAAGAAGAAGAAGAAGAAGAGGGAAAAGGAGAGGGGGCGCGGGCGCCTTGGCGGCGGCCTAGCCTGGCCACTGGCACGGGTCAGCCCCCCCTTGCTGGGTCGCACAGAGAGTAGGAGAGAGCTTAGAGAGAGAAAGAGTTTGGAGAGAGAGAGTTTGGAGAATTATAGAGAGAGAGAGAGTTAGGGGAGAGAGAGAGAATGGATTTAAAGAGGGGGTTGCAGTATGGCGGTTGGGTATGTCGGTGAACAAATAAAAGAAGGGAAAAGAAAAGTGTGGAAGGGAGAAGAAAGGAACGAAAAGAAAAGAAAAGAAACGGATTGTTATAATTAAAATAATATTATTTAATGTGGTCTAAAATTTGACTAGTCCCGAACGGTTCCCAAAATTTATCAAAAATAGAGAATATTATACTGAGACGTAATATGAAAATGGTTTGAAGAAATTCTGTCTGCTTTGCAAATTAAAAATCCTGAAAGATTTCGCCGTATTGGGCCACCGGTTTGGTCGAATTTTCGATAAATTCAGAAAAATCCCCAAAAATACCCTAACTTAGATAATACGATTCTAAGACACAAGGTGAAAGTGGATTCTCCAAATACAACGCTATTTGTGAATTAAAATCGTAGAGCCGATTATCGTATCGGTCGACACCGACTACGGAGATTTTCCAAAATAATCTAGCAAAATTCCAGAAAATGCTGAAAAATTCTAAAATATTAGAAAATGATATTTGAAACTGAAATCAGCTCAATCGGACTACCAAGGAGGTCAAGTCAATTTGTACGTCGTATCGAGGACAGATATTGTGATACGGACACCAGGGATCAGGGGGTTACACAAGAGGCATGCACAAGCAAGAACACATGTATCGAGAAAATGCATATCAGAAAACATGTATAGAAAAACGTGTCATGAGCATGTCACACAGGCATACAACAAAACACAATAAATAGAGAAATACGAAAACAACATAAAATCGATAAATGCAGAAAGATTATTATGTCATTATTATTATTTTATTATTATTATTCATCCAACCGTATGTCTAGGTATGTGTCCTGGCGTCCCAGCACACATACATCCACATATGAGTAAGTCAAGGTTGGCTATTGGAAACTGATAGGAAAATCAACAAACTATGTTTACAATGGGTGCTATGCATACCCGAGACAACGGCTCAGGGTGTTCCGGTACTGAGCCGGAACATGCGCGGGGCATAATGGAGGGAAAAAAATCTTATTTGTATGCCCTGGGAGGAGGTATATATATAATAAGTAGGAATGCTAGCACACCTCGCGGAACACCTGGAGACCCTCAGGTAGAACTGAAGTTTTAGTTGCACAATATTTTGCCATTTTAAACATGAACATATATTGATGTCTATCAGTTTTCCCTGACCAGGTGTAAGTTGTCTATTTTATTATTTTATTATTTTGTGTTCCTGATGATCATTTTGCGGGAACTAATAGGAATATTATAACAAGAAATACACATGGTACAGGAGTAAACAAGAGTACATGATTGTTTGGAGTACAACTGGATATTAATTATTAAATTTCCGTAATGTGATAATCATGGTCAGGTGATTAACATGGCAAGTAATAAACTGGTCGAGTAACATGATAGAGGAAAGCAGTACAGATACAGGAAAGTAGTACAAATAAATATTTCAAACTCTTCATAAACATCAGGACAAGAATAATTAATTAAAATATTAATTATCCAGGCAGTGTAATGCCCCGATCCTGCAGGCACGGAGACGTTACTATGATGTATATATACAGGTCAGAAATACCCTTACATATATACGCTAAGCATCAGTACAAGCAGAAATCAGAGTGCGAAAGTATAGCGGTAGTATACATTCCAACAGAAAAGTAAAAGTACATAGTTATCACAGAGAGTGATACAATACTACCGGAATATAACATCTCTAGAGGATACAAGGTACAATTTACAAGGAAATATACATAAGCAAAGCTGAGAAGTACTCGCGAGCAGCAAGCGGAGTCTCGAGAACTTGATCAAAAAAGGGACTGGGAGGAAAGAGATACAGGCATCAACCACACTTCCACTGGGACACTCTGATCTCCACGGAAGGATCCGCTACACTCCACGCTCCAAATTCTAGACATACAAGTCTAGGGTTGTCAGATGCAACCCAACGAGTGGTAATGCGGGTGCCAAGTGACATGCATAGACAAGCACAAGTGTGTCGATGAATCCGAATAAAGAAAGCATGCATTGACAATTGTATCGTGAGCACAGTCACACATGAGCAGGCAGGGAAGCAGCAAGTAAAGCAGAGATGGCAATACTAACTATCTCCTAAACTAGGAAAACAACATAAAAATCATTAAAACCGATAAAACTAAACAAACCAAATAAACTCTTATTAGCATCTTATAATTATTATTCTCCCTACTCATATATCTGGGTATGTGTCCTGGTGTACATCTCAACACACATACATTCATATATGAGTAAGTCGAGATTGTTATTGAAAGCTAATGATGATTAATGAATCATATTTATAGAGGGCCCCATCACTTCCCGGGACTCGGCCTAGTAGGAATTAAGACACCCAACACGCGTCTTCATACAGGAAATTAAGACACCGCAACACGAGTCGTCAGTCCTATGACCACTATAAACACGAAATCACTGATATTTATTAGTTTTCCCATCCCAATTTAAGTTGTCTTTTTATAGTTTATTAAGCAAATTATCAATTATGAGAATCGCTGTAACGCCCCGATCCGGCGATACGGGGACGTCACTGCAACGTATATACGTAGGTCAGAACTACCCTCCCGTATATACGCTAAGCATCAGTACAGACAAGAATCAGAGTACGGAAGCAAATGGTGCATTATACATTCCAACACATATATATATACAATTATAGAGTTATCACCAGAGGTGATGAATATTACAATAATAATACATCACAGATATGCGCAAATGCGAGAGTACAAAAGATATACATATGTGAATGGTACAAAAGGGAGCTCACATACAGGTATACAAGGAAAAGTACAAGAGTAAATAGAAAAAGGGCACTCACGAGTTTGCTAAGAGGAAACTCGAGAGGCACAAAGGGGGCCTGGAAGGATGTGGCTCTGGACGGTCGGCTGGAGATCCACGCTACCGCTGCGCCACTCTGAGCAGTAACGGGGGAATCCACACGCTCCGGGCTCCATAACCTGGACATGAGAATCCAGGGGAGTCAGTGAAACTCCCCAGGCGAGTATGATGTAATGCCAGGTGGCGAGCCAGGATGAGCACAAGTGTCAAGTACAGAAGACAGGAGGGTTAGAACACAAATGAAGTATATAAGAAATGATATCAAGTAAGAAATACTCAGGAGGCAGATAGGTTAGGGCAGGCATGAACAGGTATGGCATAGTAATCATAAAACAGGAAATCCGAATAAAACCAATACAACAAATATGGTAAGGCACATCACAGATTCATAGCCGTTTAAGTTGCAGGTTTTAGTATGCGTCCCATTCCACATACCTCTACTTACAACTTAAAGAGCCGATTATTATGACACATTATTATTACTCGTCTTACCCTGATATCTAGCTATGTGAACTAGCGTCCCAACGCACATAGATCCATATCCGAGTAAAACAAGGTTGTTATTGGAAACTAGCGGGGGTATCAACGAACTATGTTTACAGTGGGTCCCGTACATACCCGGGACCACGGCCCAGGATTGTTCCGTTGCATGGAAACGGAAGCCAGCCGCAAGGCTAAACAGGAGGGACTTATGTATGCCCTTATCATGATGGTACCAGTAATGAGGGAGCCAGCTCTCCCCTCGGTCCCCTGGAGGCCCACAGGTCAGACCGGAACATGTAGTTGCACAACATTCCTAAAAGCCACTGTAAACACGAACACATATTGATATCCGCATGTTTCCCCCGACCCAATACAAGTTGGTACTTTTTAAGGTTCAATAGTTTAATTATCACTTTACGGGAAAAACAGGAGATGGACATGATCAGGAATCAGGAGTACATAAGTACTATATAGTCAGGTCACTGCATGTAAAGCAGGAAACAGGTCACTGATCATGACACAGAATCATAAGTCAAGGTCCCCGTAAAGATGATAATCACAAGTCAAGTCATCATGCTGGGTGTCAAGTGATAGCATGACAGAGTGGTGATATTTAGCAATCAATCAAACAAGTCAAGGGATAGATACTAGGTCAGTGGTAAGTCGTGGTCATAATAATAGGATCTTGCCAAATAGTGGCATGACAGGTAGTCAGGTGATACCATACAAGAGGTCAGGTGATACCACGCCAGATGTAAGGTGATATACATGTGTTAAAAGTAAGCATGCAACTGATATGTCTGAGGCAATAACATGGCAATGATAACATAGCAGAAATCTAGAAGTCAACGACCACGAAGGGTCGGCCACGCATGGTATAAAAGCATCAAAAGATATATATATAGACATGGAATCAAATACATGAAAATAGGAAATGAAATACTTATCGTTCCGACGAAACTGGAAACTCAAATAGAGATAAGAGAAGAGCGAGACTACTCGCCTAAATCCTCAAAGCGCCGAAAGATCCGAAATCCACGAAATCCGGGGCACGCCATAAACTATGATATATATATGTAGAGTGAAGAGGAGAGAGAAAGAGAGAAGTGAAGATGATGTTAGTCAAGATACAAGTCAAGAAGTATAATATACAACATATAAACCAAGTATAAGATCCAAGTTTGAGAAGGTAAATAACTGTAACAAACAGACAGAATTAGTCGACTAGGGTAGGATGAGTAGTCGACTAATAAAGGGGTTAGTCGACTAACAGTCTGGTATAGTCGACTAATACTGGGTCCCAAAGAGTTGGGATTCTGTTTCAGAAAGAGTTAGTCGACTAGGTAAAAGGGTAGTCGACTAACAGGGAACTACAAGTCGACTAACAGATACTTAAGTCGACTAAATCTGAGATACAGAGAATTGGGGTTTTGGTTCAGGAATAGTTAGTCGACTAGGGAGGAATAGTTAGTCGACTAGGGGTCAAGTCGACTAATAGTTTAGGCATAAGTCGACTGGAGCCGAGAGTTGGGGTTTTTAGTCACAGGAAAATCTAGTCGACTAGGGTCATGGGTGCAGTCGACTAAGGGTCTATAGTCGACTAATAATTGGGCTAAGTCGACTAAAACTGTGTTTCCAGAAAATGGTTAAGTTTCAAATGAAAGGGTTAGTCGACTAATGGCTAGGTCAAGTCGACTAATCGTGGGAAAACAGCAAACAGAACAGATTTCTAGGGTTTTGGTTTGATGACTAATTAATCATGGATTTGAAGACATATTTGTACAAGATATGAAAATACAAACATACTAAGAATAAATCAAGTCTAGATGAGGAAGATTACTCACCAAATTGATGATGGAGAGAAGAGGAAAGGTAGAGTTGGTGATGATCCTTGAGGAAGAAGGAGATGGAGGAGTTGTTGTTGTTGGTGATGGAGGAGGTGGAGCTTGGCCGGAGTTGGGAGGAGTCCTCGCCGGCGACGTGGCCGGAGGTGGCTGGCCGGAGGTTGGGTCGGCCGGTTCTCTTGGAGAAGAAGAAGAAGAAGAAAGAAATGAGAGGAGAAAAGAAAGAAAAGGAAAAAAATAGAAATGTAAAGGGAAAGTTTATATAGGTTTGAGATTTTGTAAAGGAGTTGCAATTAAACAAAAGAGAGGGACTTAATTGCAAATAAGGGAGGATGAGGTGTCTCCTCTAGCCACACTTGGCAAGCCATGGAAGAGAGAGAAAGAGATGCATTTAATGGAGGAAGTAGGTGGAAGTGTGTGGTGTTGGAATTTTGGAGGAAGTGGGATTTTGGAAAATAGAAAAGCTTGTGGTTGTGGAGGAAGGAAAAAGGAAAAGGAAAAAGAAAAGAAATTACAATGAGAAGATATTTCTCTTTGACTTGAAAGATGAAAATATTGAAAAGGCTGATTCCCGGGTTTAAATCATGGATGCGGAAAACATTTCGGAAAATGCCGGAATCGTCCGAAATTCAAGTATCTCGGAACGACCCGAAATAATTATCAAAAATCAAGAATATTATACTAAGTATCATAGTGAAATCCGTTCGAAGAAATACTTTATAGTTTTAAAACTAAAAATCCTGGAATCAATAATTTACAGACTCCGTTGGAATTTTCATAAAATCCAAAAATCCTCAGAAAAAGAATGTAGGTAGAAAATATGATTCTAAGGAATAATGTCTAAAGAATCATTTAGAAATTCCAAACCGTTTAAGAATTAAAAATCCAGGAATCGGTCAGCGGCACTGGCCGACACCGGTTTTGAAAAAAATTCCTTTTAATCCAAGAAAATTCCAGAAAATCATATAAATCTAAAATATTGGAAAACGATGTTTAAAATTAAAATCGGTCAAATCTAATTATCAGAATGTCCAAACCGAGCAATACTCTGGGATCGGGCCTTCGGTTCAAACTAAGGTTGACTCCGAATCCACGAACCCAAATCCAAGACAAAACAATCATATAAAGAATTCGTAATACAGGATAATACAGGAAGCAAATCGAAAATACGATCGAAAAATCTGAATACGCAACTAAGTACGTATTCCGGGAACGGGGTATTACAATCGCAAGAACATAACAGGTTCAGAAGTATCAATAGTATATGCATAACAGGAGTACTATCAGGAGATCAGGTACTACATTCTCGTAATGTGATGAACATGAGTCAAGAGTTAAACATGACATGTATCAGATGTTAATATGACAATATCAAGTGATACAGACAGGTGTCAGGTGATAGCACGACAAGTGTTTCACATCAAGAGATAACATGTCAAATGGTAGAGTAACAATGAAGCATAGTCAAGCGGAGCTAAGCAATGCTGGAATGAAACTAGCGTGCAACGCTAATGCTATCACATTCAATATGATTACTACTCGTGGTATGGTTAATGTACGAGTGTGGTGGCGGGCGAACCGCTCCGCATCATCTGTGACAAAACTATACTCACAGAGTAACTACGCTCGGACTGAGTTAGCAATAAAGCGTTGAGTACTAGGCCTGCCTACCAGGTGTGGCTGAGAGACCTGACGGTCTATACGCCCTGAGAGCTATAGGCCCAATGCCAAGTAGATACCTGTAGGAGGGTTAGTACCAACACACATGCTAACATGGTAACAGAACATAGCAACAAATAATAGCGAGCAATCAAACAAGTGGAGCTGGGTATGCTGGAGCGAAGCTAGAGCACAGTGCTAAAGGCCATCACGCTCGGCATCGTTACTTCTCGTGGTGAAGCTAGCACGGGGTCTGGTGGTGGTAATCCGCTCTGTATTACCCCATAAAGAGCTGCGCACATGGTGTAACTACACTGGGCGGAGTTAGCAGGAAGGCACTGTGCACTAACTCCCGCATCAGGCGTAGGCAGCCCGAGGGCTAAACATGCAACCCGAAGGTTAGATATAGTACCTGCATAGTTAGTACCACCCGTGCATAAATATAATGTCATCTACACTATTACAAGTATTACAATATATCAGTCCAATACAAGCCATGACATGTCCACATGATACAAGATACCTACCTGTACAATCACACCGGATTGATACAAAATACAACATACTCAAATACAATACAAGCTTGACAATGGCGAGGTAAGACTCTAACCTAAATTACAAATATTGAGGAAATGCTGGGACTCCGGGAACTAAGCGCACAAATATCGGGCAAGGAAAATCACGAAGCGAGAGAGAGAGTAGGGGGCTTGGCCCCTTGATGCCGCCGGCCCTAGGGTGGTGCACCGGCCTCCTAGGGAAGCTCAGGAGGTGGTCGGCCTTGAGGAGAGAGGAGAGGGAGAGTGGTGGTAGAGATGGTATTTGTAGTTGGTAGTGTTGGAGGAGTTGGATTTTGATGGAAAAGGTAAAGAAAGGTGAAGGAGATAATGGCAATGGTGATGTTGAAGGTTGAAGTAGAGGTGATGGGGTGGTGTTGTGGTGGTGAGAGTGAAGATGGTGGTGATGGAGAGAGAATTATGGGAGGTGGTGTGAAGGAGGAGTATAGTGGTGGAGATGTTGATGAAGATGGTGAAGTAATTGCCGGAATAGTCACCCGGATGGCCGCCAGAGTGATCGCCGGAGATGTTGCTGGAGAGGGGATGGCTGACCTTGAGCTTAAGTAGCGGCCGACCTTGGAGGTGGAGGAGTGGTGGTGTTTTTATGGAGAGATTTGGTGATGGCGGTATGGATTAGTATGGTAGAGTTTTGGTGATTATGGTGAAATGGGAGGAGTTGGAGGAGGAATAAGATGATCATAAGTGTTGTAGGAATTGTAATTATTGTGGAGTTGAAGGAGGAGTTGTGGTTATAGTATTTTGATGAAGAAATGAAGGTGAAAGGAGAAGGAAATGGAGTTGTTTTGGACTTGGAGTTTAAAAGAGAAGGGAAAGGATTAGGATTAGGTTTTTTTTTTGAAATGGTGAAGGAGTGAGGTGGCTTTTCCGGCCTTGGTCATGGGAAAGTAGATAAGGATGGGTTGAATATTTAGAGGAGATATTTTGAAGGAAGAAGTAAGAAAGTTTTAGAAGAATAGAAAAATGTTTGGAAGTTGTTGGAAGAAAAAGGAAGGAAAAAGGAAAAGAAAAGGGAAAGGGAAAAGGACAAAAGTGATTGGAAGAATAAGTAGAAATATTAGAATGGTGGATTCCTAAATTTACAAAACGTTTGCAAAATGCAAAAAGTTTTGCAACTTTACATTACAGTTGTTTGGCTTCGTTAGCAAAATGCAAAATGCAAAACACTTTTGCAACTCTTCTTTTCCCACTTGCAGTTGCTACAGTTAAATTTGTGGTCATGTAAATCTCACTTTTACACTCATATTTTCCCACTTGCAGTTGCTACAGTTAATTTTGTGGTCATGTAACTCTCACTTGTAGTACACTTACGGTTCAAAACAGTTACTTGATAATCAATATATAATTAAATATTATTAAATATTTAATATTTTAATAGTGTTCAATTTCTTATTTAATTATTTAATTATTTTATATTTTTAATCTTTAACTTTTATTGTTTTAATATTTAATATTTTATTATTTTAATTTAATATTTTAATTTAATATTTTATTATTTTATTAATTCTTATTCCATTTTTTATTATTTTATTTAGAGTTAATATTTTATTAATATAACAGTATTATACTTTAATATAAAATTACTATATATTTAATTATTTTTTTTAATATAAAAATTACTTTATTAATATCATAATATATTTTATTATTATATTAATATTTTATTATGTTAATATTGTAATAATAATTCAGTATAATAATACTATAATGGTAATTTATTATTAAATTATAATTATATTTTACTTTATTAATTTTATATTTCTATAATATTACAATAATATTATAATAAAATTTATATTATATATAATTTTCAAGTATTTTTAATATTATAATATTATAACTATATTTTATTATTATTGTAACATTTTTTAATATTTATATTTTATTAGTATTCTTAAAATTTTATTAATGTTTTTTAGATTTTCTTAAAATTTTATTATTTATTTAGTTAATATTTTAGTAATATTTACTATTTATACTAATATTTTATTAATATTATTGTTATAAATAAAATATTAAGATTATTAATTTTTTATCTCAAATTTATTAAAACAATTTAATTTGCAATAGTAGATTTAATTTAATAGTATTTATAATATTTAATTCACTGCTACAGTTAATTTTGTGGTCAACTTTTCCACTTACACTTTTACATTACCAACCAAACACCGTAAAACACAATAGACTTTACCATTTACACTTTCACTTTATCAACCAAACACCGTAAAACACATATACTTTTCCATTTACACTTCACTTTATCAACCAAACACCGTAAAAAACAATATATTTTTTCTGCTACAGTTCACTTTTTCCATTCTCATTTTACGACTTACGACTTGCGACGTTTTGCAACGAAACAACAGGCCCTTAGTTGCGGATGCGAAAATCTTCGGAAAAGTATCGAAATCGCCCGAAAATCAAGTATCTCGGAACGATCCCAAAAATAGTCAAAAATAAAGAATATTATACCGAATATCATGGTGAATCAGATTCAAGAAATTCAATTACATTTTTAATTAAAAATCTTAGAATCAACCATCGATACCGGCCGATACCAAATCCGGTCGAATTTTGATAAATCAGAAAATTCCTAAAAATGGTTTAAGATAGTAAATATAATTTAAGGGATAATGTGAAAGTAATTTCTAGAAATTCAACTCTGTTTTTAATTTTAAAAAAAAATCGAGAAGCTATCAGTGATACTGATCGACTCCGATTTTAAAGATTTTACAAAATAACTCGAAAAAAATCTAAAAATCATGAAAATTTTAAAATATTAGAAATAAAATTTTGACCTTTTTTATTGACAAACCGTAAAAACGCAAGCAATATCTTGAGATTCGTCAACCATAACAGCAAAAAACTCATCACCAATTTCATTGATGATAGCCTTAGTTGTTTCAACAGCAAAAGAATTCACTATATCTTTTTGGAATATCAGGAGCTGTCATTCGGTGATTTTTTGGTGCATTTGAAGAATAGAACTTCTGATGCCTTCATTATGATTGCCAAGAAATTTAGGAGTTCAAGAAAGTTCCCTTGATTCCTCGAACTTGAAGACTCGTCATGCATCTGAAGGCTAAACCTTGCCTTAAAAGAAATCTAATACAATCCACAGAAAATAGTCAAACGTACTCGGTAATCATTTCTTTCGCGACTAGAATGTTTAGAAAATATTGTATGAATACTTTGATTTTGATTCATTGGAAGTGAGTAAGTAAGGAAGTGAGGAACTAGTAATAGTTCCCTTTGAAACTTGGGAATTGGTTAGTAAGTTTTCCGGTGTTTGAATTTTATTAAGAAGTGTGATTTGGAAAATGTTATGTCTTTTCCGGTGTTTGGATGGTAATGTGAAAGTCAAAGTGAAAGTTGACCACAAAGTTGACCGCAAAATAATATTAAAATAAAAATTAATTAAGAAAGATAAAAAATAGACTGTAATTAGAATGCAAGTGAGATTTACATGATCAAAAATTAACTGTTTTGTGCAACAACTTATTATAAATGAGATTTACATGACCACAAAATTAACTGTAGCACTTTGGAAGTGAAGAAATGATTGTGTAAAAGAGAAAAAGAGAAAGGAAAATGAGTTTTCTTATTTTCCTTTTCCGTGTTTGGATAGATAGGGAAGTAAGCATTATATTTCCTCATTTCCTTACTTCCGCCCACTTCCTTGCATCCAAACACCCCATAGTGTAGTATTATGAAGAAGTTAGGTTCTGGATTACTAACCGAGAACTTATTTTTATTTAAAAATTAGGTTTTAGTTTAACAATTTAGAACCTAAAATTATCATGAAAAAATAAAATAAGTGGGTTCCAAGCTAGCACGCGGTTACGTCGTCCGGTTACGCTGTCCGCCTGCCTACGTGGAGCTGCAAAAGATGTCAGTTTTTTGTATTATTTTGTCGATATATGCTTTTCGAATTAAAAAAAAAAAAGATTTATAAAAAAAAAAAACCTTTCTCCAATAGCCGAAAAATCTCACTTCCCTAGTTCCTTCCCCCCAGCCCCCCACCAATGGCTGCAGCCAGTGCGTACTACTCAATCTCCGCCGGCCTCCGTCCTCCACTCCTCCCCATTCGCTTCTCTTCCCCTCCTCCTCCGCACCGCTGTGGATCCCTCTCCTCTTCAAACCCGAGAAGGCCCGGAGCCTGGCTTTCACATCTCTAGTGGTGGGTCGCGTGGGCGTCGCCCTTGCCACGTCAGCATTTCTGGCCCCCGCAGCAGCCCTCGCTGTTCTCGAGGAGCCGGCCAACGCTCTCTCTCTGCCCACCTGGGCCATCCACGTGTCCAGCGTCGTCGAATGGTAGGGCCTTTCCTCTTTTCTCGTCTCTCGCATTTTCTGCCCACCAGCTGTTTGATTAATTGCTTGGCCTCTGGAATGAACAACAAGGGTCACTGCCATGGTTCTCGTTTGGGAGTATGGGACAAGTCCGGTTTCGAATCGTGGAAGGGTCTCTCGTGGGGAATGGTAAGTACTCGTATCTCCTAATCTTGTTCTAATCAATTTTATGTCCTATTGATCGGGTTCCCTGAACTGAGTGAATTAGTGAATTCGGTACATGTGGTATCAATATTATGCATCCGTGAGGAAACCCTTTTTTGTTGATGCGAGTGGAGAGGGAAAACTGTTGACTAATAGAAAGGAAAACGAGAAGGTACAAGCTGGTGAGCGAAGCAAATATTGTAATTGTGGAGGTCTTTGCGTATATGGATATAGGTCTTTATGCTATGATTTGCAATACACTGCTGGAGGTCTTTAGGTTATAATTTATAAACTCGAAGATGAGTGTCAGTTCTGAAAAGGGACACGGGTCCTCGGACACTGGATTGTCCAAAATCTAGACACAGGGACATGGCTATATATGCATATCTCTCCTGGATATGTGTATATTTGACTCATAAGCATGTCATTGTTTCTTTTCTTTTTTGATGGAAATATGCATGTGGTTCTTATTTGTGCATGAAAGAGCCTAAGTGTTGTAAAACGATTATACAACAATAAACTTTTGTTCGAAGGGGCCATAATATACTTCATCTTGTACATATTTTTTAAAATGCATAGTTTACATGTTCGTAAATTTGGATACTGATGAACATGCTTGTTGTGTCCGTCTTTCGGGCATGCTATGTTGCCATTGAGGGAAGTATCCTATCATATAATAATCTTTTGGTGGAGATGTCTCACATTCTCCCTGACGTTCAATGTGTTGGATACTGTCACTATAATTATTCAATTAAAGAGAGGATTGATACTATGATAGATATAGAGGAGATGGGCCTTTGCATTTATATCAACAACTAAATACTGTTGACACTTGTGTGCATGTGTGAGACCAGACTCATTTTGTGGACTTGTAGAGTGAAGGGTTAATAAGAGCTAAGATGAGTGTTCTTTATGATGTCTTGGAGCAATGCTTTATAGCTTGCTTTTGTATTGCTACATTATGTTCATGTGTGCAGTAGGACGAATAGAAGCCCAAAAAAAAAAAAAAAACGTACTGTAGTAAAATATCAAGTTCCCTTGGGTTTGTAATTGTATAGTCATAAATCAAAGGACAACAAATGGTGGATTCACCATTTAAAGCACTAGTCCCAAAAGGATGGACGTCGTAGAATATAAAAGCAACAATCAAATGAAGACCCTTTTAGAGGCAAAGAAAGAGTGTGTGTGATCATGCACACATTAGATTTTGTGTAAGAGATTTGGTGGAAATTCTCAGTCCAACATAGTTTGTTAATGGATCTTTGTGATTCTGGCATATGATCCATTTGATTAATTGTCCTCACGATAGACTGTATGCAAGGTCGCAATGGTCAAGGGTAAACCTGTTTACCTTGTTTATCCTACAGGGTAAGGGATAAGAGTTTTTTTTACCGATTTAATGTAAGAGAGAGAGTTTCTTGCCTATTTAGATTAAGGATAAGAGTTTCCTACCCATTTATCTAAATGCATAAGGGCAAGAACTTCCTATCCTATATTTTTACCCGTTTAAATAAATAATAATAATATTCATACAAGTTTTTTTTATTTGTATTTAAAATCTCCCATTTAGCTCCCAATCTTCCTAATTCTTAAGAAAACGAGAATGCCACGAGTTGGTTTCAGTAAATTGATACATGTTTCTTGAACTGATTTAAGTGTTTTTGTTATGTGTTTTCGGTGATGGTTACTGAACTAGTGTGTATTTATATAGCTTTGATAAATTGTAGTTAATCTATACCTATATTTTTTATTTTCTTAATGCTTATGACACTAATTAGTACTTAATGTTGAATGAATTGTACTTTATTGTCTATATATATTTTTAAAGTGATATAAAGTATTTTATCATTTTACCCATTTACCGGATAAGGTACAAGAAATTCCCATTATTCTTTGTGGCAAGTGTGGTGGATAAAAACCGGCTTACCGTAGATTGGACCCACCATAAGCAATTTGAGGCGCTTTTCCGGATGGTACTTGTCTGAGCACGCACACACACACACACACACGAGAAAAGACACCTTTCAGTTTAGGAGCACCGGTGTGATACCTGTCTAAAACCTTCGGGCGTGAGAATCAGTTTGGAATGTGAGGAAGACCGACAAGGGAAAACTGCCAGTGTAGTGGATGGAAGGACCGCGCAGAGGGTAACTGTGGGTGTATTGATATGATGTGTGTTCTTTTAGGGTTAGGGAAGCGATCCTCCTCTCCTAGGAGAAGAAAAATTATATATATAATCTGAAAAGGATGCCGGCGTGGAGGCGAATTGACAGGTTGATGTAACTACACGATCTGCACATGCTGAATTTGTTGTAACGGCCGTAATTGTTGGCGCTGGTTGGTGAGATTGCATGCTGATATATTTGTCGCTGTTCATAACTATTCACATTGATAGAGGTGTTACACGTTATGAATGTGGGAGAGGAAGGCGTTGCATAGTATCAGCGGAGATCATATATGTTCTGTTGTTGAAGCTTCAGGTTTGGGGTTGGGATCCTTGGATGGGGAAGACCTCGGAGTGGAAAGGACCTCGGAGAGGCAAAGGTCTCGGAATGGTGGAAGGCGGCTTCAGACTAGGGACGTTTTCGGGACGGAGGGAGCTTCGGATGGCCAGGAGTGGCAGATGCTCCGGATTGGACTCTGGGAGTTGTGAATTTCTCGGAGGTAGCTCTTGGTATCTTAGACACGTGTCATCATCCTGATAAGGGTCAATTTTGACCAAACAGTAAGGTAAATATAGTTTGTCAATTATGCTATAGGTAAGGTATAGTGGTCAGTTTCTGACCTACACCAGGATCAAGACACGTGTCCCCCACCATCAGAACCTCCCGAAGGCATCAACAATAAAAGCCATCTGAGCATCTCCTTCGAGCATCTCCTCGCAGAGTATTATTCGTTTATTCTCGAGGCCGTTCCTCCCGAGGAATCGATTGTCCCGAGAATACTCTTCCTTTCGAGAACATCGTCGACCGAGACTAGTTCGTCCGTCCTGAGTAGAGCGGCCACTGTAATCAACTCCATCGATTGTCTCCTGCATTTATAGAGTCCTTTACGCCATCAGATTATCTTATGTTCACACGTTACAACGATCCTTACTCCAGCACAGACTGTTATGGAAAGTGGCAGTAATCAATATCGCAATCAAGGACAAGAACCTAGTCATTACGAGAGAATCACAGCATGCAGATCATGCAGTTTATTGAAACCTACATGACTCGCACTGCCAATGAGCTTCCCGGGTATATATACACTGGGAGATGGACAAGAAATAGACATGTGACAACCAAGAGAAAAGAGAAGAAAGAAAGAAATCTATAATCAGAATTTTGATTGAATACAGAAAATAGCTTTCCCCTAGTGAAATTCCACTGTATCCTGTGGCAATTTGAGCTTGTTAAATTCACTGTAATCCTTTGCAAACAGTGAATTCTCCCTCCCCTCCCCGTGATTTTTCCCAAATTGGGTTTTCACGTAAAACCTTATCTCTTTGCGTTGTCTTTTTTTGCTCTCTTAGATCCAGGTTACAAATTGAACTCTAGATAAATTTCTCTTGGAATTTACCCTGACATTTTTGGTGCTTTTATTGAGATCTGAGTCCCTATGCTCAAGATCTCTCCCTCTTCGAGTTTCCTCAAACAGTCTCTTCCAGATCGGTGATGGCCCCACGCAAATGAGTTACCGGTGACACAACCTCCAAAGGCAAGGCCAAAGACCACCACGGCGGGGGCACGACCTCTAAACCGATCAACAATCAGCCACTCGCGGAGGCACTGCTCCATCTCATCACGGGAACTGACCGCCAACTCTCAACCTTTTAACAGCAAGAACAGCTGTTTCAGATGCTCCGAGAGATGGAGCATATGAAGGAACAATAACTACAGTTGGATCGATAGCGGGCACAATGACGCTCGATCGTGACAATATCCTTTGTGAGCAAGAAAACTGAAGCAGCTTAATCAACAACTCTAGGCTGAAGTCGTCGCCCTTCAGAACAACTCTGCGCGAGCAGAAGGCGACAATGAGGACATGGGTCTCCGAATCTCCATGTTCTTGATGAACTGATCCAAAAGCAGATCGTGGAGGCTAAGTTGCCTCTGCACCGATCCCGACCACCCACCTCACGACTCCCCGCTTTCCAAAGATGTCCAAAATGTGAACTTCCAAGGAAATCTTGACCCTCATTTTTCTACAGCTACACTGGAGCGAGTGATCCAATCCAAACATCCGGCATTTTCAAGACAAGATGATGCTCTACTCTCGTAATAATCCGGTAATGTGCCTTACTTTCCCTTCCAGTTTAAGGGCGCGCGGCGTCGGAGTGGTTCTACTCTCTACACCACCGATCTCTCTACGACTTCACAGATGTTACGGAGGCCTTTCTCACACAATATGTTTACTCTCCAAGAATCCAAAAAAATAGCCACCACCTCCTCTCTGTCAAAATGAGGCCAGGAGATACCCTCAAATCCTACATCATTTCTTCATGAGCCAGCTCTAAAAGGTATCCAATTGCGGTGAGGAGGTATCTGCGCTCGCGTTTATCAATGGGCTACGAGTTACTCACCATTTGTACAAACACCTTTTAAAGTACAACATTTCCAAGATAAGTAAAGCTCTCTCCCGAGCATAACCCTACATCCAGTTAGAGGAAGCAATGAAGGCTTCCTCCATCAACTCTGCAAAGCCTAGCGATGACAGAACAAAGCAATGTTTAAAATAACGATAACGTAACGATAACATTTTTCCTTTGTTATGTTATATAGGTTATAACGTAACACATAACGTAGGTTACATGATTTAATATTTATTTAATAAAATAAATATATATATTATATTTAAGAATTTTTATAAATAGAAAATAATCTAAAAAAATCTAAAAATATCAAATAATATATAATTCATTTAGCAAGTCACAACAATTTTAGCAAGTATCACAATAATTTTTTACATTCACAAATTATAATAAGTTCGCAAACATAACAAATTTAATAATAAGTTCGCAAACATAACAAACTATAACAAGCATGATATTGAATTATAACAAGTATGATGATTTTTAGCAATTATCTTTTGATAATATTATCTCAGCCATATTTTTTAGTATTATCTCTCTTTGCCCTCTCCCCCTAGATATTTCACTCTCTGCACTCTCTCTGCGCTCTCCCCTTCTCGATCTCTCTATGCTCTTTCTAGATATCTCTCTGCTCGTTCTCTCCCGGGAGATAGCAGAGAGAGATCGGGAGGGGGAGAGAGATCAGAGGGAGAGAAGAGAGAGAGCTATATGTGCTTGGAGACGACACCGGCGGAAACCACGACGGAGAACCACCAGAGGTATGTCTTATTCTTCTTTCTTCTTTTTCTCAGCGCCGACGACAAGGTTGCAGAGAGAATTTTTTGGGGATTTTTTTGCCTAAACCGAGTGAATTTGGGGGCTTTTTAATAAAAAGTCAACTTGCACCGTAATGTAAGTTACAGTGCGTTATGTTAATAACGTAACGTAAGTAACGAACGTTACAAGCAAAATAACCATAGTTATAAAATATTATGTTTTTAGCCCTGTTACGTAACGATTGGTCGCGTTAGGTTATATAATGAGTTATAACGAGTTATGTAACGGGTTTTTTAGAACACTGAATTAAAGTTTGCTCGCAAAGCTCTCAACTACGCTTCAGATCATCATTGGGGGCAACCTTCCTACAAGAAGCAAACGCTCTCTGTACTCTTGTCAAGTCCAATCCAGAGCTACAGGTCTACAGATCGGTTCACTCCATTGAAACTTTCATTTAACGAAGTATTCAACATCTTCAAATCAACCATGGTCAGGCGCCCGAGGTCGATCCAGCCCAATTCTTCACTGCCCAGGTCGGAGGAGTTCTGATCCTACCACGATTGCAAGAGGCACCAAACCATCCACTGCTGGCCCTAAGGAAATATTTGGAGGAACTCATTCAGCAAGCCTTCCTTAATAAGTACGTTCTCATTCCTGAGGCGATCTCTCGGCAACCAAACACGCAGTCTTCCCGAGAGGAAACGCGATTGCCCAGTACAAGACGATCAACTGACTTTTTGACTTCCATGCAAACAGAGTACTCTTCCAAATCTTCCCTTTATGTATTATTTCATGAGAACAAAATAACTACTTAATGCTTTACATATTACAAAGCAAACCTTTCAGTCATACGCCCTGATGATGGAATTTTTCTTACTTGGAGGCCGCCAATAAACCCCCCGTGGATGGGGTGTGCCCCACACAGAGACAGTTTCGACATACATTCAGTCATGCGCCGTTTGATGATGGGATTTCTCCACTCAGAGGCTGCCAATAAAACCCCCGTGGATGGGGTGTGTCCCAACAGAGGCGGTTCTGACATACATCCATTCATGCTCCCCGATGATGAGATTTCTCCCACTCAGAGCTGACATGCAATTCTTCGCTGCTGAGACGTGCCCTCGTTCGGAGAGGATCACATCTGTACACTCCTAGACGGGATGTGCAATCGCATGAAAGTGTTAACACAGACATTGACACCATTCATCCGTATGCCTCGATGTTGTGATTTCCCCCTCGGAAGCGGACTTGCTATTCTTCGCTGATGGGATGTGCCCTCACTCGGAGGATCGCGTTTGTACACTCCTAGACGGGATGTACCCCTGCGTGAAAGTGTTAGCGCAGACATGCCTACGAGCCTTTCTTGGTCATCCTACGGGAGCCGAAATTCTCCGTTGTGGGATTTTCCTCACTTGGAGTCCCGTTCTCCTACAGGAATTTTCCCCTCTCACCACATTGATCTTTCGATTATGGGATGTGCCCCACACGGAGGATCGCGTCTATACATCATAGACGGATGTGCCCCCGCGTGGAAGTATTAAAGCAGACATGCCTACGAGCCTTTCTCGGTAGTCTTATGGGAGCCGAAACCTTTGTTGTTGGATTTCTTTATGCCACTCTGTGATGTAAAACCACCTGGATCGCAATCACCTTCAATCACAACCAATATTTAAATTGCGAACAAGATAAGATTGGGTTTCCACCCCTTGCACGGGCTTCTCACCCTAAACTCGAGAGCAGCAGAACTCAAGAATTTAACAAATAATTTGAGGAAAAGTTTAATCATTCATTAATTCATTAATTAATTAATACAATAGTTTAGGGGGCTGTAACACCCCGCTCCCGGAATACGTACTTAGTTGCGTATTCAGATTTTTCGATCGTATTTTTCGATTTACTTCCTGTATTTATTTTGTATTATAAATTGTTTATATGATCGTTTTGTCTTGGATCGGATTCGTGGACTCAGAGTCTGCCCTTCTCTGAACCGGGGACCCGATCCTAGTGTATTACTCAATTTGGTCTTTCCGGTAATCAGATTTGACCGATTTTAGTTTCAAATATTATTTTCTCATATTTTAGATTTTCTATGATTTTCTGGAATTTTCCTGAATTAAAATGGAAAATCTTCAAAACCGATGTCGACCAGCACCGCTGACCGACTTCTGGATTTTTAATTTCCAAATGAGTCAAATTTTTGAGAAACCACTTTCACATATTTTCTTAGAATAATATTTTCTATCTTAATTCATTTTCTGGGCATTTTCAGAATTTATCGGATTTCTGCCAGATTCGGTGCCGACCGATATTGGCGGCAGATTCCAGGAATTTTATTTAAAAACTATAAAGTATTTCTTAAAACGAATTTCACCATGATTCTTAAAATATATTCTTGATTTTTGAGAATTTTTGCGGGTCGTTCCGAGATACTTGATTTCGGGACGATTTCGGTATTTTCCCGAAAGTTTTCCGCATCCGCAAACCGAATCCCGGAAATCCGTCACTCTAATTATTTTCACTTTTTCTTCCAAGAGAATATCTTCCCTTTTTCATTTCTTTTCCTTTTTCCTTTTTCTTTCCTTTCTTTTCTTTCCACCAAATTCTCCAAACTTCTCCATTCTTCCATTTTCTTCTCCACCTTCCACCAAAATATCTCCTCCAAAATATCTCCACCATCCCCATCTCCATGGCTGGCCATGATTGGCCAAGAGAACACCTCACCCCTCCACTTTACAATTAAACCCTCTCTTTTCCATTTTTACATCACCTCCACAAATCCAAATCCTATATAAATCTTTCCTTCTTCATTTCACTTCATTTTCTCTTCCTTCTCTTCACCAACACCTTAACCTCCACCAACTCCTTCTTCATCTCCACCATACACAACCCCCCTACAACTTCTCCAAACTCCTTACCTTCATCTTCTTCCTCCTCCATCTCCATGGAAACCACCACAACTCAAAACTCCACCAAAGCTTCCACCTTTTCCTTTACCTTTTCCAAACTACCACCACCATCAAAACCTCTTCATAAAAACCACCGCTCCATCATCTCCTCAAGGGCCGGCCCCTCCTTTTTGGATTGGGGCCGCGTTCTCCTCCGTTGGCAAGACTTAGGGCCGGTACCCTCCTTTTGGATTGGGGCCGAACTTCCCTTCGTCGGGCGCAGCAAAGGAATCACCTTTCCTCCTCTCTGTTTGTTTCCTAACGCGGATCTCAACCCCGCGTCTGGGCAATCCCTTAACGCGCTCCACGCGTTTCTGTATTGACACGCACGACAGATTCTATTCCCGCGTTTGTGTTCTTCTTGTGTTAACGCGACTCAGAACCCATGTCCACGTCCGCGTTTTCCTCGCATCCGCACTTGAACGCAGACCTCGCGTTTTATGCATCTATGCGACGCGAATCCCGCGTCTGCTATCCCGCGTCTGTAATTCCGCGTCTGCCATTCTTGCGACGCGAACCCCGCGTCTGCTATTCCGCGTCTGCTATTCCCGCGTCTGCCATTCTTGCGATGCGAACCCCGCGTCTGCTATTCCCGCGTCTGCCATTCTTGCGACGCGAACCCCGCGTCTGCTATTCCTTCCCGCGTCTGTGATTCCCGTGTCTGCTATTTTCGCGACGCTAACTCCCGCGTCTGCGAATCCTCGCGTTTCACCCTCAAAAACCCGCGTCTCCCTGTGCACTCTCTCCTTCCATAATTATGGCGCGTCCCGAGTTTCGTGGATTTCGGACCTTTCGGCATTTCTGGTGATTTAGGCGAGTGATCTCGCTATCCTCTTGCCTTACTATTTTATTGGTTTATGCGAGTGTCCTCGCTCTCGCCTCCATTTGGGTTTCCCCGCTTCGTCGGGTCGACATATATTGTATTCCTGTTTTCATGTATTTTGTATTGGGCTGAGTCCCTGTATCTGTGTATGGCCGAGTGCCTATATCTGGACATGTACTAGGATTTTACTTCTTGTACTCATACCATGCCTGTGATGTATTCTACTGCTTCATACCATGCGTGGCCGATCTTTCAACCTCCGGTCACTCACTATCTCGAAAGGGACGTGATTGGGACCGTCAGGTTTCTCTGGACCCTTCAGCCTCCGTCCCTCACTATCTCGAAAGAGGCGTGATTGGGATTGTTAGGTTTCCCAGCTCCGCCTGGTGAGCATGCTTAGCGCTCAGTGCTTTATTCACTAAATTCGTTTAGGCGAGTTGCTGCCGGATTTTCTACTCGTATCTTGATCCGAGTATCCCGGTAACCTCGCAGAGCGCATTAGTGTCTAAACTCTGTTCGCTGCCTGTGCCTCCAGCTTGTTCAGCTCCGCCTGGTTATCATGATCAGCGTTCAGTGTTTTACCACTAGATTCGTCTAGGCGAGTTGCTGCCGGATTTACCGCTCGTACTTCAGTCGAGTCGTCCCGGTAACCTCGCCAGACGCTCCAGTGTTAAATACTGTTTGCTGTCTATACTTCCAGCTTGCTCAGCTCCGCTTGATTGTGCTCAGCTACCATTCTATCACACGCCATATATTTACCTGATATCTTAACACTTACCGTGCCATTACTTCGTACCTGTCATTTTCATATTTCTGTTTAACACATGTATATCACCTGGCAACTGATTTGTTATCACCATGACATGATACTACTTGGCAAGACCTCTTGTTATGACATGACTTGCCACCGGTCTAATATCAATCTCTTGACATGACTGGTTACCTGTCTAATATCTCCATCTTGTCATGCTATCACGTGACACCCGGCATGATATACTTGACTCTTGCGATTATCACGATAACGGGAATGATGACCTGACATCTTGATAGTACAAAATGTACTCCTGATACTCATGTGATACATTATAGTACGTACAGTACTCCTGATATATCTGCATTCCTGATATTCCTGACTTGCTCTTGCTCATTCCCGGAATCTGATAATCACCTAATAAACCATAAAAGGAACAACTTGCATCGGGTCGGGGAACTCGCGGCTATCAATATGTGTTCGTGTTTACAGTGGTATTAGGCATGTTGTGCAAAACTAAAACTTCCGTCTGACCTGTGGGCCTCCAGGCGACCGAGGGGAGTGCTGGCTCCCTCCTTCCTGGTACCATCATGATAAGGGCATACATAAGTCCCTCCTGTTTGCCTTGCGGCGGGTTCCGTCACCAAGCAACGGAACAATCCTGGGCCGTGGTCCCGGGTATGTACGGGACCCACTGTAAACATAGTTCGTTGATACCCCCGCTGGTTTCCAATAACAACCTTGCTTTACTCGGATATGGATCTATGTGTGCTGGGACGCTAGTTCACATAGCTAGATATCAGGTAAGACGAGTAATAATAAAGTGTCAAGATAAAACCGGCTCTTTAAGTTGTAAGTAGAGGTATGTGGAATGGGACGCATACTGAAGCCTGCGACTTAACGGCTATGAATCTGTGATATGCCTTACCATATTTGCTTGTCCTGGATTTTACATCGGATTTTCGATTTTATGATTATTATTATATTAACTGCTCATGTCCTGCTCTATTCCTTGTATCCACCTGCCTCCTGCTCATTATCTTATCATGCCCTGAGTACAGTCGGGTTGTATGTGCTTAGATTTATGGTGACATAAGATAAGGGTATATAGATGAGGGTTTCCTTGTTTGGATTATTCCTTCGAACGTACTAGTCTTATGGAGCCGTGATCTGAAACCATACAATCAGATTTGCTCGCCCTCGGCTTTATTTGATTTATCGCTTTACTTATACTTACCCTTGCTCGCCACTTGGCTTTTGTATCACCACTCGCCTGGGGAGTTCATCTGACTCCCCTGGATCCTCATGTCCAGGTCATGGAGCTTGGAGCGTGCGGATTCTTCCAGTTGCTGATCAGAGTGGCGCAGCTGAAGCGTGGATCCCCAGCAGACCAATTGGAGCTCTATCCTTTCGGGCCCTTGTGTGCCTCTCGAGTTTCCCTTTTGTAAACTCGTGAGTGCATGTGTACCGTTCATACTTGTACATCTACTTGTAATCTCGCAATTGCGCATATCAGTGATGTAATATTCATGTAATATTGGATCACCTCTGGTGATAACTTTGTAATTGTACTCATATGTTGGAATGTATAATGCACCACTTGCTTCCGTACTCTGATTCTTGCCTGTACTGATGCTTAGCGTATATACGTGAAGGTACTTCTGACTTGCGTATATACGTTGCAGTAATGTCTCCGTATCCGCCAGGATCGGGGCGTTACAGGATGGTATCAGAGCCTAGGCTCTCGCATCCTCAGTACGTCCAGATGGCAAATTAATGGTAAAGAAATTTGCAACTGGAATACAAGAGTCCTGGTTATACATTCCAACTACAAGTGCAGAGTTATCTATTTCTTGATCATCTTTCCTTTGATTCCTAATCTCTTCCATCTTTCCCCTGTTTTGGTTTTATGAAGCCTTATACTAACTTAAGATATGGATATACTAGAAAGGTAGTGGATGGTTCTGAATGAAGCTATTATGTGATCTCTTTGGCCAACTCTATGAAGCTCGGTATTCTCCAGATGGATCCTGATCTGGTTATCTTTCAGAAGTCAGCAGTCGGAATTCTCTACGGATATTCTACATTCTCTATTCTATCTTTCAGAGTGATTGATGCCTGGTATTCGGAATTCTTAATTATCGGTCTTCTTTATTATGCTCAGGACTATCAGGGTTTCCTTTATCTTCAGTATTCTGGCTTATTCTCGGAGGGCTATCAAGTATGCAGTACAACTGGAATTCTATTGCACAGCAACGACATCAGTCAGTATTATTTGGTACCGTTCAAAAATGTATACAGCCGGAAGTACGGAGCATGATTATTGTTCAGTCAAATTGAGAGCCCTACCTATAGTGCTTCATATCTTGATTGGTATAAATTCCACCTTTGTCCCCTTTGTGTTCATTTTACCCCTTATCGAAATTGCGAGGACGCAATTTTTTGTAAGGTGGATGGAATGTAACACCCCGCTCCCGGAATACGTACTTAGTTGCGTATTCAGATTTTTCGATCGTATTTTTCGATTTACTTCCTGTATTTATTTTGTATTATGAATTGTTTATATGATCGTTTTGTCTTGGATCCGGATTCGTGGACTCAGAGTCTGCCCTTCTCTGAACCGGGGACCCGATCCTAGTGTATTACTCAATTTGGTCTTCCGGTAATCAGATTTGACCGATTTTAGTTTCAAATATTATTTTCTCATATTTTAGATTTTCTATGATTTTCTGGAATTTTCCTGAATTAAAATGGAAAATCTTCAAAACCGATGTCGACCAGCACCGCTGACCGACTTCTGGATTTTTAATTTCCAAATGGAGTCAAATTTTGAGAAACCACTTTCACATATTTTCTTAGAATAATATTTTCTATCTTAATTCATTTTCTGGGCATTTTCAGAATTTATCGGATTTCTGCCAGATTCGGTGCCGACCGATATTGGCGGCAGATTCCAGGAATTTTAATTTAAAAACTATAAAGTATTTCTTAAAACGAATTTCACCATGATTCTTAAAATAATATTCTTGATTTTTGAGAATTTTGCGGGTCGTTCCGAGATACTTGATTTCGGGACGATTTCGGTATTTTCCCGAAAGTTTTCCGCATCCGCAACCGAATCCCGGGAATCCGTCACTCTAATTATTTTCACTTTTTCTTCCAAGAGAATATCTTCCCTTTTTCATTTCTTTTCCTTTTTCCTTTTTCTTTCCTTTCTTTTCTTTCCACCAAATTCTCCAAACTTCTCCATTCTTCCATTTTCTTCTCCAACCTTCCACCAAAATATCTCCTCCAAAATATCTCCACCTCACCCATCTCCATGGCTGGCCATGATTGGCCAAGAGAAACACCTCACCCCTCCACTTTACAATTAAACCCCTCTCTTTTCCATTTTTACATCACCTTCACAAATCCAAATCCTATATAAATCTTTCCTTCTTCATTTCACTTCATTTTCTCTTCCTTCTCTTCACCAACACCTTAACCTCCACCAACTCCTTCTTCATCTCCACCATAACAACCACCCCTACAACTTCTCCAAACTCCTTACCTTCATCTTCTTCCTCCTCCATCTCCATGGAAACCACCACAACTCCAAAACTCCACCGAAGCTTCCACCTTTTCCTTTACCTTTTCCAAAACTACCACCACCATCAAAACCTCTTCATAAAAACCACCGCTCCATCATCTCCTCAAGGGCCGGCCCCTCCTTTTGGATTGGGGCCGCGTTCTCCTCCGTTGGCAAGACTTAGGGCCGGTACCCTCCTTTTGGATTGGGGCCGAACTTCCCTTCGTCGGGCGCAGCAAAGGAATCACCTTTCCTCCTCTCTGTTTGTTTCCTAACGCGGATCTCAACCCCGCGTCTGGGCAATCCCTTAACGCGCTCCACGCGTTTCTGTATTGACACGACACAGAGTCTATTCCCGCGTTTGTGTTCTTCTTGTGTTAACGCGACTCAGAACCCATGTCCACGTCCGCGTTTTCCTCGCATCCGCACTTGAACGCAGACCTCGCGTTTTATGGCATCTATGCGACGCGAATCCCGCGTCTGTAATTCCGCGTCTGCCATTCTTGCGACGCGAACCCCGCGTCTGCTATTCCGCGTCTGCTATTCCCGCGTCTGCCATTCTTGCGATGCGAACCCCGCGTCTGCTATTCCCGCGTCTGCCAATCTTGCGACGCGAACCCCGCGTCTGCTATTCCCGCGTCTGTGATTCCCGTGTCTGCTATTTTCGCGACGCTAACTCCCGCGTCTGCGAATCCTCGCGTTTCACCCTCAAAAACCCGCGTCTCCCTGTGCACTCTCTCCTTCCATAATTATGGCGCGTCCCGAGTTTCGTGGATTTCGGACCTTTCGGCATTTCTGGTGATTTAGGCGAGTGATCTCGCTATCCTCTTGCCTTACTATTTATTGGTTATGCGAGTGTCCTCGCTCTCGCCTCCATTTGGGTTTCCCCGCTTCGTCGGGTCGACATATATTGTATTCCCTGTTTTCATGTATTTTGTATTGGGCTGAGTCCCTGTATCTGTGTATGGCCGAGTGCCTATATCTGGACATGTACTAGGGTAGTTTACTTCTTGTACTCATACCATGCCTGTGATGTATTCTACTGCTTCATACCATGCGTGGCCGATCTTTCAACCTCCGGTCACTCACTATCTCGAAAGGGACGTGATTGGGACCGTCAGTTTCTCTGGACCCTTCAGCCTCCGGTCCCTCACTATCTCGAAAGAGGCGTGATTGGGATTGTTAGGTTTCCAGCTCCGCCTGGTGAGCATGCTTAGCGCTCAGTGCTTTATTCACTAAATTCGTTTAGGCGAGTTGCTGCCGGATTTCTACTCGTATCTTGATCCGAGTATCCCAGTAACCTCGCAGAGCGCATTAGTGTCTAAACTCTGTTCGCTGCCTGTGCCTCCAGCTTGTTCAGCTCCGCCTGGTTATCATGATCAGCGTTCAGTGTTTTACCACTAGATTCGTCTAGGCGAGTTGCTGCCGGATTTACCGCTCGTACTTCAGTCGAGTCGTCCCGGTAACCTCGCCAGACGCTCCAGTGTTAAATACTGTTTGCTGTCTATACTTCCAGCTTGCTCAGCTCCGCTTGATTGTGCTCAGCTACCATTCTATCACACGCCATATATTTACCTGATATCTTAACACTTACCGTGCCATTACTTCGTACCTGTCATTTTCATATTTCTGTTTAACACATGTATCACCTGGCAACTGATTTGTTATCACCATGACATGATACTACTTGGCAAGACCTCTTGTTATGACATGACTTGCCACCGGTCTAATATCAATCTCTTGACATGACTGGTTACCTGTCTAATATCTCCATCTTGTCATGCTATCACGTGACACCCGGCATGATATACTTGACTCTTGCGATTATCACGATAACGGGAATGATGACCTGACATCTTGATAGTACAAAATGTACTCCTGATACTCATGTGATACATTATAGTACGTACAGTACTCCTGATATATCTGCATTCCTGATATTCCTGACTTGCTCTTGCTCATTCCCGGAATCTGATAATCACCTAATAAACCATAAAAGGAACAACTTGCATCGGGTCGGGGGAAACTCGCGGCTATCAATATGTGTTCGTGTTTACAGTGGTATTAGGCATGTTGTGCAACTAAAACTTCCGGTCTGACCTGTGGGCCTCCAGGCGACCGAGGGGAGTGCTGGCTCCCTCCTTCCTGGTACCATCATGATAAGGGCATACATAAGTCCCTCCTGTTTGCCTTGCGGCGGGTTCCGTCACCAAGCAACGGAACAATCCTGGGCCGTGGTCCCGGGTATGTACGGGACCCACTGTAAACATAGTTCGTTGATACCCCCGCTGGTTTCCAATAACAACCTTGCTTTACTCGGATATGGATCTATGTGTGCTGGGACGCTAGTTCACATAGCTAGATATCAGGATAAGACGAGTAATAATAAAGTGTCAAGATAATAACCGGCTCTTTAAGTTGTAAGTAGAGGTATGTGGAATGGGACGCATACTGAAGCCTGCGACTTAAACGGCTATGAATCTGTGATATGCCTTACCATATTTGCTTGTCCTGGATTTTACATCGGATTTTCGGTTTTATGATTATTATTATATTAACTGCTCATGTCCTGCTCTATTCCTTGTATCCACCTGCCTCCTGCTCATTATCTTATCATGCCCTGAGTACAGTCGGGTTGTATGTGCTTAGATTATGGTGACATAAGATAAGGGTATATAGATGAGGGTTTCCTTGTTTGGATTATTCCTTCGACGTACTAGTCTTATGGAGCCGTGATCTGAAACCATACAATCAGATTTGCTCGCCCTCGGCTTTATTTGATTTATCGCTTTACTTATACTTACCCTTGCTCGCCACTTGGCTTTTGTATCACCACTCGCCTGGGGAGTTTCATCTGACTCCCCTGGATCCTCATATCCAGGTCATGGAGCTTGGAGCGTGCGGATTCTTCCAGTTGCTGATCAGAGTGGCGCAGCTGAAGCGTGGATCCCCAGCAGACCAATTGGAGCTCTATCCTTCCGGGCCCCTTGTGTGCCTCTCGAGTTTCCCTTTTGTAAACTCGTGAGTGCATGTGTACCGTTCATACTTGTACATCTACTTGTAATCTCGCAATTGCGCATATCAGTGATGTAATATTCATGTAATATTGGATCACCTCTGGTGATAACTTTGTAATTGTACTCATATGTTGGAATGTATAATGCACCACTTGCTTCCGTACTCTGATTCTTGCCTGTACTGATGCTTAGCGTATATACGTGAAGGTACTTCTGACTTGCGTATATACGTTGCAGTAATGTCTCCGTATCCGCCAGGATCGGGGCGTTACAGGGGCCTTATATAGGCTTTACAAAAGAAGACTACTGGGAAATAACTGATGTGGTACTAAACGCCCACAAAGGAACACAAATAAAGCTAAAACACCAACTCAAATAAAGCTGAAACAAAACACTAAATCCTCTAAATAAGCTAAGGCATGAAAAGATAAATAACTGCGTGATGTCCTCATCAATTCCCTCGGGGTGGGAGGAACTCGACCCTGTCGAATGAGGACTCTCCTCACGAAACATCTCAATCGGGCCAAGGTGGTGGTCGTGGCAGCAGCATGGGAACATCATGTCGAGACCATGGTGGCGGAGGAGGAGCTGGTCTCCATGACAGATCGGTGGTGGAAGATAGCAGCACGATCAAGGAACAGAGAGTAGAGCGATGTGCATCATCCTGGCTGAAAATGGAGCTGATACCAGGATCCCACGGGCTATCCAACTCGTAAGCAATGTATGCAATCCTCTTCAGAGTCATTTCGAAATCTTCACGCCAAGCGTGCAACTTTCTCGTGGCCTCAGAGTGACTCGTAACCATCACCCTATCATCAACTGTAAATTCTTGCAAAATACTATATGGGTATGCAGCAAATTTGTAGGCGTTATTGCAAATTGCTATCAGCCTAGTGATATCATCAATATGTGCAACAGGCAGATGCAAAGCAGTAGGTATTCTAAGCATAGCTCCTAACGATGGGAGAACGAGAGATATAATATGCCTAGAAGGACTTACATCTAACAAGGGAGGTACACGGGACTCGGGCACAAACTCTAAACAACCCGAAAAAGAAGTATTAGAAACCATTTGTTGGACCTTGGTAAGAAATTTAGGTGACTCCCCAAAAGATGAATTGATAGGAATAACCATAAAACTAGGTTCAACACAAGGAGACTCGACTAGCTGATTAGGCACAGTGGGTATATTAGGCTCAACTGTCTCGTCCACGTCATCATTGACACTATCACAAGACATGTGAATTTCATCAATAATCTGTGTGACAGAATCAACTGCTATGTCTTCGATTATATCAACAGTTTTAGAAGAAACTTGATCATCCTTAACAGCCTTCGAATTATCAACTTCATTAGTGAGTAAAGTTCTAACATGTTGACTTTCCGAGGGGCATTGATAATTATAATGTCCATAGCCCTTACATTTAGAACATTTGACCTTGCATTGACCAGCGTCTTGAAAGTCAAGTCCAATCTTAAGGCCACATCAAAGGCATCTTCAACGGTGTCTAGGTCATAGGGTCCAGCAATCATAGCATGTTTTATTTTAGGCCGTAAACCCCAAATAAACCTAGTTAGAGTCTCAGAAGGGTGCTCTCTCACTTCACTGTGATGGGTTAAGTCCTTAAATATGGTAATGTACTCATGAACGGACATATGACCCTGATGGAGACTGTGTAGTTGGTCTAAGTGGGAGTCCCTATCATGCTGATTAGTCATGATGACTCAAGCAAGCAAGCAGATGCAATGGAGAGCCCTAAAGTCGGGTAAACTAAATGTATGCACTAAACAAAAAAAATTCCCTAAAGTTTAAGTTTTAAATGTAAATAAAAATGCATTCCTAAAATGATGAAAAGATGCAACCACTAGATCGAAGCAAATAGCATTTCTACCAACAAATTATAGCGATCCGTATAGTAATTGCAAGTAATCAACAGTTAACGAATTAGGTCAAGTTGTGATATCACCTGAGGTGGAGTCGTTCACGCCTGGGAAGGCGACCGTAGCTCAAACCTGAATGAGACTGCTGCAGGCGCGTAGTACTAGTCGTCACGAATCCACTGCCTCGAAAACGGGTCAATTCGGACTTGAAACGAGTCCTGAACGGCCTCCGGAACTGAACTGAACCAGACTTGATCTGGTTTTAATTCTGGTTGAACCAGACCCGGTTCAATCTGGGCTTGATCTGCTCGGCTTGGACCGGACTTGAGTCGGATTTGACCCAACTCAGATTGGGCTCGCCCCCTTTTAAGGACGGGCGGTGTTTGTTAAGTCCAGTGATCGGATCGACCTGGGCTGGGGCTGTCAGTCCCTGCTTCTCTTCTCGCGCCGACTAGGGCAAGGATGGAGCGAAGGGCGGCGGCCACTTGATGGAGCAAAGGACGACGTCGGCGAACCAGTGGATGTCGACGACGGTAGACCAGACGGCGGCGAGGGCTGAGGACGACGTCGGCGAAGATGGCGGTGATCTTGGTGGATCTCGGGCGACGACGGCGACCCAATACCCAATTCCCTTCGTTCTCGAGCGCAGCTAGGGCCGGATCAAACTCGGCGGCGATGGCGGGCGACTTGATGGAGCAAGGGCGAAGATGACGGTGAGCGGCGGCGACGACGGCTTCGTCGAGCGGAGGCTGTCAGCGGCGGGATTTGGTGCCGACTTGCAGAGATCGGCGGCGAAGACTTCCCGGTGATGATGGCGGGGGCAGATCTCGTCGGTGAGGGCTTGGGGGAAGTTGGCGAAGGCTCGACGAAGTTTTAGATGGCTTCGTTGAGGGCGCGGGTGGCACTGAAGGGCGAGCAGATCTCGATCGTGGATCTGGTGTCGAGCGGTGGTGATGGATGAACTGGGAGAAATCCGATCCCTGTGGAAGGTGCTGTCGGTGACGAGGTCGGACGGAGATGGCGGCAGAGGCGCGGCAGAATTGAGGAAGAAGATGAACAGTGGGATTGGGAAATTTTCAGGATTTTTCGATGAAAATTTCACTGTAATAATTTTTTTTTTTTGAACAGTGATTTTTTTTTTGGTGTGGAATAGATCTAGATCTGGACTTAATGTAGAACTAGGGTTTGAAGATTGGAAGAAAATTTGGAAAAGACAATATTTGAAGGGGATTGAAAACCGGTGCTCTGATACCAAAATGATGTAAAACCAACTGGATCACAATCACCTTCAAATCGAACCAAGATTTAAATTGAGAAAAAAGATAAAATTTGGGTTTCCACCCCTTGCACGGGCTTTTCACCCTAAACTCAAGAGCAAAAGAGACTATGTAAAACCACCTGGATCGCAATCACCTTCAAATCACAACCAATATTTAAATTGCGAACAAGATAAGATTTGGGTTTCCACCCCTTGCACGGGCTTCTCACCCTAAACTCGAGAGCAGCAGAACTCAAGAATTTAACAAATAATTTGAGGAAAAGTTTTAATCATTCATTAATTCATTAATTAATTAATACAATAGTTTAGGGGGCCTTATATAGGCTTTACAAAAGAAGACTACTGGGAAATAACTGATGTGGTACTAAACGCCCACAAAGGAACACAAATAAAGCTAAAACACCAACTCAAATAAAGCTGAAACAAAACACTAAATCCTCTAAATAAGCTAAGGCATGAAAAGATAAATAACTGCGTGATGTCCTCATCACTCTGCTATAAAGATGTGCCTCCTCTTAGAGCCCCCGTGTGTTCTGCTGATGGAATGTGCGACAGGCAAGCCTATGGCTCTTCTCATTTGAACTCACGGGCGGATGAACCCCCGGTAGTTTTCCTCTACCGAGTTCCTTCCATATTCCGATATTAGGATGTGCCCCTGCTCGGGAGACAGCTCCGTTGACGGGATATCCCCCGCACGAGAGGATAACTCCGCTGTTGGGCTTACTCCCATGTTAGAGGTACCGGATCGTCGACTGGTTAGGGGCCCTTACTCGAGACAGACACATCCAATCTATTGGTGGGATTTTTTCCACCTCAGACCAATTTTTGCAGGTACCATCGGACTATGGCGCTACGCGAGGTAAGGTATATCTACGAGGGTTTCCTTGTTTGGATTATCCCCTCAATGTATCGATCTCGTGTAGTCATATGCCCAATATTTCTTCTGAATAGCATGACAAGGATGATCTCCCAACAACGAGGACCTCAGGAATGATTTAAAGTTTGAGTATGCCTAATCTGTCTGGGGGCGGCTTGAGTTGTATTGGCTCGAGTAATGGCGATGTGAGACTTAACGTATATCTATGAGGGTTTCCTTGTTTGGATTATCCCCTCGATGTACTGGTGTTATGAATCCGCAACCAAGCTCATATAACTTGTTGTGCCCACATTTGCATCGAACACTTATTTCAATGCATGATTGCACGTGCATCCTAACTATTTTCTGTAGCCTTTCTTCCCCGAGAGTGGGATTTCCCCACTTGGGGGCAGAACCCCGATCCTCCGCTGATGGGATTTCCCCCACCCAGAGAATCATATCTGTACACTCCTAGACGGGATGTGTCTCCTCGTGGAAGTGTTAACGCAAATTGGCCCATGGGCTTTTCTTGGTTTTCCTACGGGAACCTATATCCTCCATGGTGGGATCTCCTCCGCTCGGAGACCAGGCTTTGCCATAGGGATTTTCTCCTTTCAGAGGTCCGGTTTCGTAGCTCTTTGATGGGATGTGCCCCCGCTCGGAAGTAAACACGAATCCAACTCTGTTGTAGGGATTTTTCCCTCTCGGAGGTTCAATGCATAGCTGAGATTTTCTCCACTTGGAGATGATACTTACAGATAGCGCTGTGGGATAAACAACCACTCGGGAATTACACGCCAAATCAATTCCCGACATCTTGGAGTCAAAACAATTCTCCTCGAGCAGACACCCAATTCAAACAAAAACAAACATAAGGCAAATCAGGCAAGATCTAGAAAAACACTTTCATTACAGAATATTTTCATTATGAAATTTTCCGATACATTCATTCAAATACATACTTGGTTACATTTAACAAGAGTGACATGAGGTCTATTATATTTTTGTATTTACTTTTGTGAAAAGAAATACAGATAATCCAATCCGGTTCAAACTCGCCAAGATCCTGATGCTGAAGCAAACAAAGATCCGCCAGTCGGGGGAGGCTCCGCACAGACGCAATCCTATTGTTCACGCCTCCTTCCATAAATCCTGAGGGAGCCTAGGGAGGTTCCTTCGCAAAAGACAAGAGATTTTCTAGACGAGGAACCATCTCCTCCAGTCTGACCAAAGCACGCCTCCAAGGCAGCCAAACGATCTAGTCTAGGATGTGCAAGAACGTGATGATGTCTCATCACGGACCCTCCATCCTGAACGAGTGTCCAGAGCCCTCTGAAACATGGACACCTCATCATCCTAAGTCATCCACCCGTGCTCCTTCCTAGGTCCCGCTTTAAGAAAAGAGTCTCCTATAGCAAGGACCACGGGATTCAGCATGGAACGAAGACTGCCAGGCATGTGCAATGACGATGGAATCAGGATCCACCACCGTTGCCGCCCGAGCAGGATCTCACTCCTGCCATACCTACCACCAAAGAAAGATATGTTCGAGCAAATCAAGTCAGAGCTTGAGTACAATCTAGCTCCCTTGGCGACGAGATCTTGTCACAAGAACCGAAGTTCCGAGACAAGGTCATCACGAAGACCGAAGTAATGAGACAGAGGCCGAGGCGAAGCGTCCATCGTCTCCAACATCTTTATCCTCTCCCTCTCCTTCCTCCATCAGGTGAAGAAGAACAACAACGCTACAATGTACCAGAACAAGAAAAATAGAAGGCAAAAGAGTTCTTGAGAAGATGGACTTCCCACTTCCAGGATCTTTCCTGTTTATAGATGAGGAAGCCAAACCGTCTTGAATTCAAAATTTCAATCACATCTGAAGAGCTGGTTTCCATCCCGGATTTTTTTGGCATATCAGATCAACTAGATACGATCTGATCATGTCACACGATCTCATCCATCATGAAGTCAAGATTTGAATCATTAATTAGCCAGCTGTCTTTACCAGTTTTCAAAAAAGGCTCAGAATGCAAAGAGACATTTTGATCAGACCCTTCAGATTATAAGCGACGCCTCAACTGCCTGGGCCAGGGCCTAATTAGTCCGCTCCACTCTTTCTCCTTGAAGCCTGGAGAAAGAGGAAGCGGAGGGGCATCTGTAATGGTCAGTTTTTGACTTACACCAGGATCAAGACACATGTTCCCTGCCATCAGAACCTCCCGAGGACACCAACAATAAAGCCATCCCAATATCTCCTTTGAGTATCTCCTCGCAGAGCATTATTCAATTATTCTCGAGATTGTTCCTCCTCCTGAAGAATCGATTGTCCCGAGGATACTCTTCCTTCCGAGAACATCATCGATCGAGACTAGTTCTTCCATTCTGAGTAGGCCAGCAATTGCAACCAACTCCATCGATTTTCGCCTACATTTATGGAGTCCTTTATGCCGCCAGGTCATCCCATGTTTCACACGTTACGACCCCTACTCCAGCGCAGACTGTTACGCAAAGTGACAGTAATCACTCTCGAATCAAGGACAGAATCCCAGCCGTTACGAAAGAATCGCAACGTGCAGACATGCAGTTATTGAAACCCGCATGACCTACACTGCCAATGAAAGCTCACCAGGTATATATATGTTTGGAGATGGATAAGAAATAGACAGGTGACAACCAAGAGAAGAGAGAAGAAAAGAAATAAAATAAATCCACATCAGACTTCCCATTGAATACAAAAAATAGCTTTCCTCTAGTGAAATTTCACTGTATCCCGTGACAATTTGAGAGTTTTAGTTTTGTTAAATTCACTGTAATCCTTTGCAAATAGTGAATGCTCTCTCCCTCTCTGTGGGTTTTCCCAAATTGGGTTTTCACGTAAAAACCTGTGTCTTTGCGTTGTCTTTTTTGCTTGCTTAGATCTATGTTACAAATTGAAGTGTAGATAAATTCTTTCTGAGAATTTACCCCTCCATAAGGGTAAAACGTTTGGTACTCAGGGTAAAAGTAAAGTAAGGACTTAACCAACCTTACACTATCCGTTGCTACCCATCAAAGTTCAAAATATCGGCCGAGTCGGATATGACTCGGCCGAGTCGTATCCGACTCGATCCCCTCCGATACGACTCGGAGGCCCGAGTCGACCGAAGATCGCCGAGTCGACCCGGATCGGGTCCGACTCGGACCCGACTGGTCAACTCGGCGCCCGTGACGAACCGCCTTTAAAGGCGCTGAGGGAGAGAGATCAGATCTGATCTCTCTCTCGCGTTCGCCGTCCCCCCGCGTCGCCGTCGCCGTCGCCCAGGTAATTCTCCCTCTCTCCCTCTCAGTCTCTCTCTCCCCCTCTCCTTCTCTCTGTGCCTCTCTCTCCCTCTCTTTCTCCGTCTCTCTCTCCCGCAGGCTGCAGCGGCTCACTCACTCTCTCTGTCTCTCTCTCCCCATCTCTCTCTGTCTCTCTCCCCCCCGTCTCTGTCTCTCTCTCTGTCTCTCTCTCCCCCGTCTCTCTCTCTCTGTCTCTCTCTCCCCGTCGGACTCTCTCCCTCTCCCTCTCAGTCTCTCTCTCCCCGTCTCTCTCTCTCTCTGTCGGACTCTCTCTCTCTCTCCTTTCTCCCCCTCTCCCTCTCTCTGTCTCTCTGTCCCCCTCTCTCTCCTCCTGTGTTTCCCTCTCTCTCTGTGTCCCTCTCTCTGTGTCTCCTCTCTCTGTGTCTCTCTCTCTCTCCTCCTGTGTTTCCCTCTCTCTCCTCTGTCTCCGTCTCTTTCCCTCTCTCTCTGTTCCTCTCTCTTCCTCAGTTTAATTAATTTGCGTTTAATGTAATTTAATTTAGTTTAGTTTAGGTAAAGTTAATTTAAGTCAATTTAATTTAATAAAATTTTATAATTATAATTAAGTTAGGTAATTTAATAATTTTATTGAAGTTAGGTAATTAAGTTAGTGTAGGTTAATCTAGTATAAACTAGTTTAGTTTAATTTAATGAGTTTCATTTAATTGAGTTTAATTTAATTTAAATTAGTTTAGTTAACTTAATTTAGGTTAATTTAATTTAATAAAGTTTTGTAATTAAGTTAGGTAATTTAATAATTTTATTGAAGTTAGGTAATTAAGTTAGTGTTGCTTAATCTAGTATAAACTAGTTTAGTTTAATTTAATTTAGTTTCATTTAATTGAGTTTAATTTAATGTTTTTAATTTAGTTAATTTTAGTTTTAATTTAATTTAACAGATAATTTTTTTAAATTTCAGTATGGCTCCAAAGCAACGCGATATTGGATGGGAACATGGTACCCCTGTTGGTGGAAGTAGAAAACTTGTAAGTGTAATTATTGTGAGAAACAAGTCCATGGTGGTATTACTAGATTGAAGCAACATATAGCACATGTACCCGGTCAGGTGGAAGGATGCTTGCGAGTATCAAAAGAGGTATCTCAAATAATGAGACGACATCTTTCTGAAGGTAGCAAAGAAAGAGCGGTCATAAAATCTAAAAAAGAGCGACTTATGAGATCTTTAAGTGAGGAAGATTTTTATGATGTGACCGAAGAAGATTCTGATAATGAAATTGAAGAAGTTGGTGGTTTAGAAGGAGTTGAAAGAAGACAACTAAAACAAGCCATGAAAGAAAGTCGTGAAATGGCTTGGAGATCGGCAGAAGGAGTTGATATTGGTGGCAGTAGTTCACAGCCTTCAGGATCAGGGAGTAACCGTGGATTGCGTCGGAGTATGACTATGAGAGAAGCTGAAATTCCAGCTCGTGGTATTGATCCTTACATGTTCCCAACAAAACAGAAATCAATCAAAAGCATGTTCTCAACTGAGAATATGAAAAAGGTTGGGAAATCCGTGGCGAAGTTCTTTCACTACAATGCAATACCATTCAATGCAGCTGATAGTGGTCCTTACTACCAAGCCATGATTAATACTATTGCGGAGGCAGGCCCAGGTGTAAAAGGCCCTACAGGGTATCAGATTGGCAATCTATATTTAGAGGAGGAAATGAAAGAAATTGAAGTATATATTGCTTCAATAAAAATAAAATGGCCGCAGTATGGTTGCACGATCATGTGTGATGGATGGAGTTCTCATAATAAAAAGCCTATTGTTAATTTCATGATTTATTATGATCGAAGCATGATCTACCATACTTCTGTTGATACCACTAATATCTCGAAGACTGCTGAGTATATATTCTCGCTAATGGATAAAGTTGTTGATGAAGTTGGTGAAGAAAATATCGTGCAGGTTGTAACAGATAATGAGGCAAGTTTCAAAGCAGCTGGTCACATGTTGATGGAGAAGAGAAAACATTTGTTTTGGTCTCCCTGTGCAGCACATTGCATTAATTTGATGCTTGAAGATATTGGCTCTTTGAAATCAGTCAAGGAGACATTGGATGATGCTAAGATGATCACATCATTCATTTACAATAGCCTCAAAGTGGTGAATTTAATGAAGCTATATACCAAAGATAGATATTTGTTGAGACCAGGTATAACACTGTTTGCCACCGAGTTTATTTCTATTGAAAGCCTTATTCGCTATGAGCAAGATTTGAAAAGAATGTGCCGACTACCGAATGACGTGAATTCAATAAGGAAAGGAGTAGAAGAAGTGTGCGAGATAAGGTTTCTAATCTCATTCTGACTGACCGGTTTTGGAAGAAGGCAAGAGAGGTCCAAAACATTATGGATCCTCTTGTTAGAGTCTTGAAGATAGTGGATCAGGACAAGAAACCTACACTATCTATTATATATGAAGTTATGGATAGAGCAAAATTGGCCATAAAGGCATCAAATAAGAACTGGAAGAAGTACTGGGATATCATTGATAGAAGATGGGAGGGACAATTGCATGGACACTTGCATGCTGCTGGTAATTCATTTGCCTAGAAATCATATTTGTTGACTAGAAATTGAAACTGTCATATCATAACAATCGTGTGCTTACATTATTGCAACATATTTTTTAAATCCAGCACTCCAATATTCAAAAAACTTTTCTACACATCCAGAAGTGAGATATGCATTAAAGGAGGTCATTAAAAGATTGGAGCCAGATTTGAATAAATAAGCAATAGCTATTAATGAGGTAATAATAATTTATTTATTTTATCGATATAATGTTATGCAAATATTAACACTTGTGATGTGTATTCTCACAGATAAAATTATTTGTGGATAGAGTTGGAGAATTTGGAAGCTCACTAACTAGAAGAGCAGTGCAACGATCTCTTCCAGTTGATTGGTGGATTAATTATGGCGAAGCAGCTCCCAATCTGCAGAAAATTGCCATCAAAGTCTTAAGCCAAACATGTTCTTCATCGGGTTGTGAAAGAAATTGGAGTACGTGGTCGCTAATTCATACAAAATTGCGCAACCGGTTGGCAATGAAAAAGTTGCATAAACTAGTATTTGTGCATTACAATATGCGGTTGCGAGTAAGAAACTTGACATGCAAAAGCGACACTGATGATTATTACAACCCAATTGATCTGAACAATATTTTCAATGATGATGATATTTTGGATGAGTGATTCGTGAGGGAGAACAGCCGATGTTACCACCAGATGACTTTGGTTGATTAGATGAAGGTATTCGTCATACTGACGAAAGTGGCGGTGATGATGGTGATGGCGGTGATGATGACAGCGGTGATGATGATGGCAGTGATGGTGGTGGCGGTGATGGTGGTGAGGGTGATGGCGGCGGTGATGGTGGTGATGGTGGTAATGGTGAAGAGACTCATGGTGTTGGTGGAAGCCAACAAGATGATGCTTTAACATGGGATTCAGAATATTATGCCACACAAGATACAGATCATGGAGGCCGGGCGGGGATTTCACAACAGCGTAGGCATTTGGATCGGTTGGTCGAATTCAGTTCTAGCGATGATTATTCGAGTGGACATGATAACTACGCACATGGTCATCATAGTCTTGAAGGCCATTTACAGGGGTTGGGTTTGACATCTGGCCAATATTCTGGTACTGATTATTCTAGCACTGGTGAATACTCTATTAGCAGCACTGAATATCAAGGTTTTGGGTATTATCACCATGGAGCTGATATTGCACAACCCCTACCGCCGCCATATTACTCTGATAGTGGATCCTCTGGCCAATCATCTCAGCCTACAGTATCTCACCCACAAACATATTATTATCCTTATGGAAACTATATTCCTGATTTCTATGCTTATCGCGGGCCAGATGATAATGATAATTTGGAGCCTCCTCGTAATTCAATGTGGAAATGACTATATTAGCAGGTACTTATGAACTATTTTGTGCAATTTACTATATTATGCATGTATTTTGATATTTTTCTACCGACGACACTTGTATTTATGCTTTCACGTTATGTTTTGAGTGTAGGTGATATGTTTTGAATATGTGATGCATGAATTTTGATGTTTACATTTTTTTATGATTTGTCATGATTTTTTCATAAATTTTTTGGCGTTCTATGTAGTGTTTTGCGCGTATCGTCCGAGTCCGATCCGAGTCGTCGAGACCGATCCGTCTCGGTGCCGGCCGAGTCGGCGGCCGAGACCGAGACTTTGAACCATGCTACCCATATCTCTAGTGTTATTAGAACCTACTTGATTGTTGAAACAGAGGTTAGAGAGTTTTATGTGAGAAAGGATGATTCCTCCACTCTGTCTTAGAAATCAAGCATAACAAGATGCTAATATAAAACAATCATGAAGAAGCAAACACAAGAAATACAATTATACACGTGGTTTGACTAAACGCGACCTGCATCCACTAGGAGAAATTGAGAGAGAGATTGCTGTGATAATATGAAGTACAAGAGCGCAAACACATTCAAACTCTCTTTTCTTGATACAAGTTTTACATGAGCACTCACCTCACCATTTATTAGAGTCATATAATGATGGAAGAGTATTCTCTTTGATGAGAAATCCTCACACTGTGATGAGATGCCCCCTTTCTTGCCTTGATCTTCGAAGATATATAGTGGGCTCTTGCTACTCTTTCCTTCTCTCTCTCTCTTTTCCTTCCTCCAGTCCTAGAGCTTTGATCTGCATCTTTTTTCCCTCCTCCCCTCCAAAGAACTTTCATTGATCACATGCCTTTAAATATGCCCCACAACCTTTTGCAACACCTTAGAACTCAGTTCTGAATCATAAACATAAACTTGAAGAAATCTCCTTTAAACTCAAACTCAAACTGAATTCTGGTTTCATTTGACCAAATTCCGTCTACAAATCTTCAAGTTGGTATATCATTTTTGTCACTGTAGAGAGAAGTGTGCTCCCTATTTGCTTTCGATCGATCGATTCTTGGAAATCATTGTACCACTTTAGTGGTCAGATTTGACTTTCATCAAGATCACGACACGTACCCACCACCTGGAGGCACCACTTCTCTGCCAGCAGGCCCAGCTCACATACAAGCCTAACATAGGCCCAGAAAGAAAGCCTCGGGCCTCACCCTGAGCCCATATCTGATCATACATTACTTACCCGGATCCACTAATTGACCAGAGCATGCAACTCTTCGGAGACTCCAATAATCGGTACAAGAATCCTTTCCGGAGTTATCCAAGACTCCGATACGAAGACCCTCCGAAGCCTACTACTCTTGCACTGCTTACAGCCGGACGACACGATCTCCACGATTTGCGGATCCAGCTATACTGCAAGATCATCCCCACATTCCAAACATTATAATGCCCCTATATCAATGCAGACTGTTACGGATAATGACAGATATCTCTACATCGCAATCCCAACAATTAAGCAGCGTGATCTGGGCGGTTATGAGAAAATCACAGCGTGCAAATCATACAGTTATGAAGATTTGAAATTATCCGCGCCATCAATTACAATCCAACAATCAAGCGGCATGATCTGAGCGATTATGAGGAAATCACAACATGCAAATCATGTAGTTATGAAAATTCGAAATATCCACACCATCAATTACAATCCCAACAATCAAGCGGCGTGATCTGAACGGTTATGAAAAAATCACAACGTGCAAATTATGCAGTTATGGAAATCTGAAATATCCACGCCATCAGTTACAACTCCAATACGTATATATACACCTCGATCTCGATTGAGAAGGGGTTCACTTCTGATTATCACAGAAAACACCACACACAAATATTCTCTGCTTTCCTAAAGTAAGGATAGTTATTCTCACGCCCAAGGGGTTTTTGGCCAGCACCACACCAGTGCTCCTGACCTGTAAGGTGTTCTTTCCTCCTTTTGTCAAGATCAATCAGGAGTGTCCATCCGTCTGTGATAGAAAGTCTCCACTACTGGCACATTAGGGGTTCAAGAGCTCAACCCTTGCTCATATGCTCCTTTGACCATCCTGAGTTTCATTCTTTGATATGTGACATCTCGAACTGGAATTCCATCAATGATTTGAAGTCTTTTTTGATGAGTTTAATCCTTGAAAGCAAGGCATTAAACCCAACACCTTTAGCACTAGTAGATATTCACTGAGGTTATATTTGAAGGGTTTGGATTGTTGTTGTTGCAAACTAAGAATGGCTTGGAGGGCGCCTTTTCTTATCCAAAATTTGGATCCTCGGAAATCCCTTATGGCCATCGAACCCTTATCATTACCACCAGCACATTTGAAAGTGGCTCTCACCCAGACCTAACATCCTGCCCTCACTAACCGAGCTGTATACTGCACAAGCACATATCCATGTCCTTTTCTCTCTATTCCACCCACAGCTCTATCAAATTTATTTTAATCCATTCTGGTTCAGAGGGATCCCAATTGAAAAATATCCTAGAAACTGGGAAGTGGTATAGAAGGAACTGGCCACTGTTCAAGAACAGTTGTTGTTCCTCCCTCCCTGCCTTGAGAATTTTCTAATGTTCTCCTGTATCTCATATAGCAGTGCCCATAGCTTCATCTCTCAATTAACCCTCATTCTTAACGCCTTGTTCTGCTCCTTTCTATTCTCCGTAGTCCTCTGAAGTCAGCATCTGAATTGTTCCAATTATACCTACACACACAACTGCAATCCACTTATGGTGACAGGGCACAGGCAAGGTGAGACAACTGACCAGAACTCGCAAGAGCTTGCACAGTTAACAAGGAAATCTTGGCCTTTTCCTCATCCTGTCCACACCACCTAGGCATGGACTGTCATGATGCTTCCCCATTAAATTGAAATTTGCTAATTTGTCTTCACAAACTTGCATAGATTTCTCCTTCTTTGCTTATCAACTTTTATTTCATTTCACCTGTTAGGATTTGATGAGCTTCTCTGACTGAATAAATTTTTTCTTCACTACGAGCACAAGGTGTCTGATGTTGGAGACAGAATGTGTCTCAAAGATCCTCTCACGGTAACTTCTTCAAAGAAGTAACAAATTCTTCCTCCCAATTTCTCTGCTATGATGAGTTCTGTCATTCTGTTAGGCCTTAAACTACTTCCATACTGATTAGTGGTTGATCTGCTAGCAATCAAGGCACCACCAATCCCCATATAATTCAATTTAATTTCCATTACCAACGGTCCATTTCCAACTGCCCAATAATTGTACATGCGCTTTCTAGAACCATGATGCTCCTTTCCTACTACTCGAGAGATAGACGATTGATTGGGCGATATAGTTGCATCTAATGACTGAAGCCTAGAGCCCAACATGTTTCATAGCTTCATGCAGTCATCTTGTAACGTTGACCCCCATGCTTTGCTCTTGTCATGGTGTCCTAATTGAAAGGATGAGTATTTTTCTAGTAAGCTTCTCATCTCCATAAGGATCTTCTCATCTTCTTTTCAAAAGAATCAGTTCACCATGAGAAACTGAAGTTTTGGCTTCAGTGGATTGTGGCATGGCACCAAGCCTACTCCACCATGTTGTCCTTCCTGCATTATTCACAAAGTCTTCATGTAGTCTCTTATTATATATGAAACATTATTTAGTTTTCTCTTTCACCTGATAAGATTCCTGAGATATCTCATTACCCAGTTCCATTGTTTTAAATGTTCCCGACATGTTGGCCGACATGATGTTTTGAGCCTTTAATGCCACGACATATAGGTATATCTTTTATCTTTTTACAATCAATGTCCTGACATAGTCTGGTTTGATCCGACATATCGCTCTCGACATTTTGTCCTACACGTACTATACATCATATTTTGCACATAAATTGTAAGTGTTATGATTGATCATTTATTTGTTTAATTGTTTATGTTTACTGCTTACAATGCTTTATTTTTGGATCTTTATTATGTTTTGTTGATTGCGTGACATGAATATGCCTTCTTTTAACAATTTTGCACTTAAGTTTTATAATTTTATTAAGCTGATAACAAATAAGATACTACTTACATTAAAATTAATAAGATACTACTTCCATTGAAATTTGCAATGTTTGTATGCATGCTATACAGTTATTTACCCACCGTTGTGTTCACTATTCACTAATGTCTTAACAGATCGCTCGATATACGCTACCCGACATGTGAACCCCTTAGTTGCTATATATCCAACATTCGCCATTTAGAACTTTGCAAATTGCTAAGAAACATACGCTCAGCCTGTTTTATGTAGTTTTATTGATTTATGTATGTAGTGCTTTGTTAAGAGTTCACTATTTAGGAATCTAGGACATATATCTACCATTCATCATGAGATCCGATATTTACTAAATTTCCATGATGTCCCTGATATGTGACATCCGACATGAGATTTTGCCATCTGTCACAGGCCCTGACATCTAACATTTAGAACACTGCCCAGTTCAATGAAGCTTGTGCACGAGTAAGGGATACACGTACCACACGATACACATGTGGCGGTTCTACTAATTTCAAGAGTAAGACATGTATGGCACTGGTACAACCAAATTCATAAGTGTATGTTTGTGTTCATTAAATACATGCATACATATGCAAAATACAGATGCATCCATAGATGATACAGGTTAGAGATACGATATGAAATAGGTATGTGGATACTCTCTGGGTACAACAAGAATAAAATTATACTTGTGTGTCCCATTATTATTCATTACCTGTGGCACAAATTTTAAGTCTAGAACAATTAAAAGAGTACAATATGTTCGATATGACAAAAGATTTTTCAAGTTAGATAAAACAGTTACATGATTAATCACGTTCCTTATTAAGAAACTTGACAAATTTTGTAGCCGCCAGGCATTGGCATATAATAGAACATATAATTAGAATTGTAAACCCATCATTCAAATATTAAATTTTTTACTTCTTAGTCTTGTACATTTATAATATGTCTTTGATACGTCTAAGATACATGAAAAGGAGTATCTCTCACGTTTCCGTCAAGTATCGAAGTATCCAAATATCCAATATGTATTCGGTACAGATACGTTTCCTTCATTGAAGTATCTGTGCTATGTAGCCCTTGTTCCTTCTAGAGCGCCTTTGACCTATGTGTCGCCTGTGGAGTTTTGTAACTCTACAATGTGCTCGATTTGTCCAGTTGACTAGAAAGAGAGAGAACATTATCTTCCCTCTGGCAATTGGATGACTCTTGTCCTTTACTGTAAATCAACCTTGCTAAGAGCAAGCAACTTATTTGCTCTCAGTTTTGCTGACTGATTACTAGTCTATTAGCACTTTCCTTTCCTGTAAATCAACCTTGCTAAGAGCAAGCAACTTATTTGCAAACTTCTCTCGATTTTGCTGAGTGATTACAAGTCTATTAACACTTTCCTTGAATCCAGTTACAACTTCAGCTTTTCTTGAGAATTTGATCTCTTGAATAAACACTTTAGCATCTATAATAAAGAAGTAGGGATGTTGTGTTCCTTGACACAATATCATGCTTGAGCGGAACAATACTGCAGGACATTATTTTCTAGCAGATAGGGGTGGCAATCAGGTCGGGTACGGTCGAGTTCGGACCCTACTCTTCCCCGACCCGGTTATCCATTAGGTCAAAGGCTTGACCCACACCCAACCCGACTGGTAGTGGGGTCACCTGAACCTGACCCGGGAACCTGATTATTAGGCGGGTCGTGTCTACTTGATTAGTTTAAATAAAAGAAAGAAATGTCTAATAGCTTTTGAAGTTGCTAAGATTCGAACCCAATACCAACATAGTACAAATAGAACACACTAGCCATTAGGCCACTGATATTTTATTGTTTAATGTAGCTTGTAAATGTTATATAATATATGAAGGATATTATCTGGTCAGCTGGGTCAAGGACTCTGACCTTTACACAACCCGTTTTATAATCTGGTCAGGCAGGTTTACCTAGGATTGCTACCGGGTCAGGTCGGGTCCAGTAGCACTATACTCAGACTCGGACCCTAACCTCTTATGGGTACCACTTAAGTACCTTGACAGATCCTATTATGAACAGGTCCGGGTTTCGGTCCGGGCCCGGTACATATTCGATGTACCCTCCATGTTAACGGGTAGGGTAGTTACTACAAAGACCCATACCTTACTCGTTGTGGTCGGATTCGGGCCGGATCCAAGTCGGGTTCGGGGTTTGGATCGGGTATATTTAAATTTCATCAAAAGGACTAACAAACATTTCGAAATCATAAGAATAACATAAAAGAAACAATAAACAAGTAATAACACACTAAATTCAAGAATAAATTGAAACTTCAGAAAAACAATGTAATTGGAGAGTAAAAATTATAAAAGTTTTTCAATATAACTAAAAAGAAGTTCAAATCCTAACCCAACAATGAGCCACTACCCATCCAATACACCTTTTAGATCTCCAGGAGGATGAGGAAAAGGTGGTGGCTACAAAGTGATTGAGAAAAAGAAAAAATGAAGTGGGATTTGGTTTATATTCCTATAACTAAAATGTTAATGGGTTACGTACTTATATGAATGAGTCTAGCTTTTATACCTAGTATGTACGCTCCCGTAAGCAGGTATGTTTGGGTACCAGTGGGGTCCGGTTAGGATTCATGTACCAAGGATTTGTAATAACTCATTTACCCGATTTTGACCTGTACCAAATTACCTGTGATCCAAACATGGAAATTACGGTTGGGTTTGGGTTATCAGGTCGGGTTAAGATTGCCAACCTACTAGCAGGGCAAAAGAGGGATCATATAGGGTTTGTTTGGCTGCTGTAAGTAACTTTAAGTCATAAGTGGTAAGTGATAAACTTTTTTACAGTTGTAAGTGAGTTTTACGCAAGTTTTACGGTGTTTGGTTGGTAATGTGAAATTGTAAGTGAAAAAATATATTATATTTTACGGTATTTGATTGGTAATATGTGAGTCGTAAGTGGAAAAGTTGAACACAAAATTAACTGTTTGGCGATTTAAACATATTAAATATTAAAAAAAGTAAAATAATAAAAAAAGGTAAATATAAAAAATATAAATATAAAAAATTATATATTTAAAATAAATAATAAACTAGTAAATATTAAAAATATTAAATATTATAAATACTAAAATATTAATATTAAAAAATATTAAAAAATATTAGATTACTAGTAATCTAATATTAATTTATTAAAAATATTAAATATTGCAATATAATATTAAATATTATTAAATTCAATAATTAAAAATTTTAGATTCCAAAATTCCAAAATTTAATTTAATAATAGAAAAGTATTAATTTTATATTAAATATTACTAATCTAGTAATAAAAAAGATTCTAATAATAAAAATTATTAGAATAATTAATAAAAAATTTTATTTAATAATTAAATTTATCTAATAATTAAAAAAGATTTCTCATAATTTAAAAAGATTAAACTAATAATAAAAAATATTATTATGATTGTGCTGTAAGTGGGATTTGCATGACCACAAAATTAACTGTTTATGATGCAAGTGGGCTGCAAGGGTATTTTATGACTTACGGCTCCAAACAAACACTGTAAGTGGTTTGCTGCAATTGTATTTTACCACTTACGGTTACTTTTACAGGTCAATTACGGGAAACAAACACGCTCATAGTAAAATAGTCCACCCCCTCCATGTATTGCTGAGCTCAAATGCTTGTAGGATAGGCAATGAATATCCCCACCTCATAAGCTGACCAATCTTCATTGCCATAACCATATATTGACTTATCGAATCCTACTTTCATCGAGGGTAGAGTTCATGCACAAACATGATATTATATGTGATATTCCTTTCTTCATAAAAAGATTGCTTGTTCAGGGAAGATTGACTTAGGCAAGATGCGCCTTCATCCTTTTTGACTAGAATCTTTGCAATGATATTTTTGAATCATATTGGAGCGATTAATGGGAAGGGTTTTCGGTTTTCTTGGATTCTTCTGTTTCAGAATTAGTTTTCAAATTGTTTAGGATCTCTGTTTTTGTAAACCGCCACCCTAAATATATCACCTTCCACCTAACTCCCATAGTTCTTATTGAATATTGCAGAAAACTATCAGGCCTGGCAGCTTTTTCAGATTGTAAACAATGCACCTCAACTCCTCATTCTTCCTTTGTAACATCCCCTTTTCAACTTCTATTCTCTTCCATACTCACCATCCTTTGGATACAGTTTTAAGTCATACAATTCTTTGCTGTCTTTGTAAAGATTCCTCTTCTCCTTGAAATAATTAGCATGTTTTCATGACTTGCAACATGGTGGTTCATTTGTAACTGCGTCTGCGTCTAATTTTTGTTTGAATTTCTGAGGACTTTGCAATTCTTATGAGTCAAATCCATGTGCTGTGATGATCATCATGGGAGTTTTCAGAAATGTGGAACTTGCACAGTTTTAGGTGGATATAATATTTGAATAGTATCCAGCCAATGTTTCTTCAATGGTGATTTCTTTCTTATGAGGAAGTTTCTTTTTTGATTTATCTTCTATGTTTCTTTAGTGAAATTTTTATTTTCTGATAGATACATTAAATACAGATAGTATGTTTTACTTTTGGCAATATACATGTAAAATATATCCACATTAAGTAAATATCTTTTATGATTTAATATTATTTAGATGATCAGGCATTTCTAGTTTCATCCATGTGATTCAGTACTTATTTGCTGTAACTATAACGATGAATTTTTAAATGAATTAATAGTATCCTCTATGCTCCTTAGAGGGGATAATTTATATTCAAATCCCCTTGAATGGTAGATCTCGTAAAGTGTATAAAATTTAAGTTTTGGATATTTTAATCCATTAGTGATGTTCTAGGTTCCACTTTTTGGGGGAGCATTGTGTGCATGCACTTGGCATTTCTTTTACAACTCAGAGTCTCTCGAGGTAAGATCATTTTACCCACCTGCATGGTAACTTCTTAAACTATTTGTATATAGCCAGTTGATATTTTGTTAATTCTTTTTGAAGTTTATATTCATCTCTCTCTCTCTCTCTCTCTCTCTCTCTCTCTCTCTCACAAGTCCCTACAAGTAGTTCCTTCACTTTCATATGAAATTATCAAATGGAGATATTTATTATGTTTTGTTTTAATATGTGCCATATTTTTCTGCCTTATCCATATAGTTGTATAAAAATCTACCCCCATTTTTGTCACATATAGTAGCTTACGTAATTACTTCAAATTTTATGCATGGGAAAATTCATCTTATAGTACACAATACAGTATGTTATCCCCCCCTAAGTGCTTGCAATTCAAATTGGGATAATGCATTCTACGTTGTTTCCGGTATATACCATTGTTAAAGTACAAAAGGGTATATTTATTGATATTGAGAAGAATTACAAAATACAATTACAATTCTCTATTTATATAAACTATTACAAGACCAAATCCTACTCAAATTATGACTCAATATTATTGGGATTCTATGTCTTATTAGGATTCTAACATCTCCCCTCAAATTCTCAATGTTATGAAAGAGTTTGTTTAACAAAACAACTAAAATACTAAAGTACTAACAGTAAATTCTGAATAGCTGATGCAAAACTGCTTAGTGCTAAAGCTGATGCCAAGTTTCAAACAAAATCAAGCTGAATCTGTCCTGAACTGAAAACTGAACCACACACTACGCGAAGACTGCACAAAACGATGAAATATTCATCTCATAGGTTACGATTTTAGAGATTCCCACTCAGTAGAAGAGCATATTTTGTGAGTTCCTTAAACTTTGTATAATGAGGAGGTTTTGGGAGATGCTGAAATTAAGCAAATGAGGATCAATAGAAGGAGAGGTTTGAGAGATCCTCGAACTCAAAGAACGAAGAGATTTGAGAGATCCTCAAACTAAGCAAAAGAGGGGGGGGGGGGTTTACGAGATTCTCAAACTCAGTAGCAGAAAAAGTTTGAGAGATTCTCAAACTTAGTAGAGAGGAGGTTCTTAGAGGTTCTCAATTGTTGACGAAGAACTGCCTCACCCAAGTAGAATTAGATAAAAAAAACCCAACAATACATTTGGAAAGCCTAAAATCATAGGACTGCTTTGCTATTTCCCTTGGCATTTGCCTTGCTTTCGAAGCTGAGCTGGCCGATGCTATCCACGCGATTTAGTATGCATGGTCTTTTAGTTGGAGGCAACTATGGTTAGAGAGCGATTCAGCTTACTTGGTGGCTCTGCTTCATTCATGCTCCCTTCGGTCCTCTTGAAGGTGGCACCCTATTTGGGAGGTGTTTGGATTATCTTGCTCAGATGAATTTCGTTGTTACTCACATACACCCAGGAGGGTAATCGGGTTGCAGATTGTGTGGCGTCCAAAGCTCATAGCATTGTCGCTTTTACTTGGTGGTAGAAAGCTCCAGCTTTAATATTTGTAGCAGACCTAGTTTTAGGTTTTGTTGATTTTCATTTGAAGTGAACTCTTATGTACTACTTTTTGTTTGATATTAATAATATATTGGGAATGAGTTAGATGATGAGGGTGCTAAGGAGGTACCAACATAGCTGGGATGTCCCGGTGCACCATATATATATATATATATATATATATATATATATATATATATATATATATATATATATATGAGGTTTCTGTACCTCAGCCGCCAGCTGAGAGAGTCTCTAGCCGGCGGCGACGTGGCGCAATCTCTGCCACACTGTGGCAGAGTGTAGGCGGTAACGAAACCAAAAAATCCCGCTAAAAGGGCTATCAATCACTTTACTATACCAATTGACTAAAATACCCTCAGTTTTACTTTTAAACTCGCAAAAACTCATCCTACACAATTTTTACTGAGCAAAAAAATTATGATTTTCGGAGAAATTTTCGTTGAAGAAATTACCGAGAAAAAAATTCTTTTATAACGAATGCAATCAAAGTCGCAGTATTTAAAAAAATACTGATTAACTGTAGATTGCGACTTTAGGCCTTTTTTAATTTGTTTGTTTAAAGAAACTGCGATCAAAGTCGCAATATTTGAAAATAATAATTTGAAATAAATAAGGAATATTTCAATCTTTAGACTGTGACTTTCAGTTTGTTTCTTTAAAAAAGACTGCGTGAAATTAATAATTTTGAAAATTAGTTATTTGAAAATATTTCAAGCTATAGACCGTGACTTTGCATTTTTTTTATTTGTTTGTTTTAAGAATATTGCGATCAAAGTCGCAGTCTTTCAAAATTAAGTTGTTTAGAGTACTGTGACCTTGATCACAGTCTTGTATAACTTCTTTTTTTAAAATGCGACTAAAGTCGCAGTCTTTGGAAAATAAGCTGTTATAATACTGCGATCTTGGACAGTTTTGTATAACTTCTTTTTTACTGGTAATAAAAACTGCGACCACGGTCGCAGTTAATTATAAATCAGATATTGTTCTGACTGAGACAACTGGCAGTCAAATTTTACTCAGAAATGTTATTTTAAATGAACTGCGAGTATGGTCGCAGTATGAACTCAGAAACGGTTAGTTCTCATTGCACATATGAACTGCGATCATGTTCGTAGTGCAAGAAAAATATATAAAACTTGCTATCGTTAAGCACTGCGACCTCATTTGCAGTCCTTAATTGCAATCCGCATATTACTTAACTTTTTCGTTTATAAAATGCGACAAAGGTCATAGTTCTAACTACACTCAGTCCTAACAAAGTAGATTAGCGCTGCGACGTGATAGCAGTCCTCATATAACACAAGTTATAAAATATTATTTTATGACTACGACCTAATTGCATTCATTAATATCCTATCTACCGTGTTACAATAAGCGTCTCAAAAATACAGTAGTCAAATAAATCTAGACAAAGGAAAGAGGTGCACTATACGAAAATTAAAAATTTGAAAAGAAATATTCTTTAAAAAGCTAATTTGTAGTTCACATCATAAATTTCTGAAAAAAGGTACTTTGGGGGTTCTCTCGCCATAATTGCTTCAATTAAATATTTAATTGCTTTTTATCTCTTCTTCGAATACTCAACCATCACCTCTAATACTTATATTACTATAAACGCCGTTTCAGAGTATTGACTTTTTTGTAGTGCCTGTAAGTAATATATATTAAAGATTTGGCTTCTAAAAAAATATTTGTGCTCTTCGTCTTTGATTTGATTTTTAAACTTCTGAAGTAATTTATCCTTGAATCATGTCTTCCGAATCTTCTTCCTCTGAACAATCTGATTTGAACTTCACCCATTCTTCCACCGTTCCTCTTTCTCCAAGAGAATAGTGAATCTGATAACAGTTTGAAATTCTCTCCTTTTGACTATCTTCATCCTACTTATGAGGAAGATCAAGTTTTTTTGGGGCATGGTGATGAGCTTATTCATATGCCACTTGACGAAGAAATGCTTGATAAAAGCATGTCCTATGATGCTGAAGGCGCGCTTTCTTTCAGCATGTCCTCTGGAGGTTCTTCTCGAAACGGATCGGAGGAAGAACTTTATACAGACGACCCATTCTGGGGTTTATTGACGAACTAAAGTACCCTTCGAAAAAGGAGGAGAGCGAGGAAGTCAGCGAGAGAGAAGAAGAGGAAAGCGAACAGGAAGAGGAAGACGAGGAGAATGAAGAAAACAATTTTGATTATGATGGTGATGACGAGGACTAGTGTATTTTCTGTTCTTTGATAATCACTTATTTTGTATTCTTTTTTAGAGCTTTTAATGTTCATTTTTGTAAGGTCTCTTTTTGACCATATAATATGTTATAAATAAAATTTCCTTTTTTTCTAAAAATGTTCTTCAATTACATGTACAAGTATGCATCTTTCATGCTTTTTAATTTGCAGTGTTCGCAAAATTTTTTAAAAAAGTGGTTTTCTGCGATCATGATCTCATTCCTCATATATATGTTGTATAATTTACGTAATAATTTGCTGACAAATAGATTCATGTACTACGAACATTGTCAGTCATATTGTACTATAACTCATGCCATTTTAAATGAACTATAACTATGATCGCATTATGTACTAAAAAATGCTTAGTTTTCATTGTATATCAGAATTGCGACTAAGGTCGCAATACACATACATTCAGATATTATCAAACTAGATTAGCACTGTGATTATAATCAATCCTGATGTAACATAACTTTCAATCTTATATTACGATTGCGACCGTAATCGCCTTCATTAAAATCCTGTCTACTCTATTACTGTGACCTTAGCGCAATCCGTCCTAAACAATAGTAAAATTCATAGGGATAAAGTAAAGTGATGCAACATATTAAAATTAAATATCTGGAAAGAAAGTAGTCTTGGGGTTTATGATTCATTTCATAAAATTCTGGAAAAAAGTAGTATTGGGGTTCCGCCATAAATGCTTCAATTAAATATTTAATTACTTTTTATCCAATCTTCGAAATCCCAGCAGCCACCTTAATACTTATTGTTACTGTTTTGGGAATTCATTTCGCTTCCAGACATGTCACCATGCAAATTCATTTCCTACAAAAAGAATAAATTCACTTCGTTTACAAACAATGCAAAAATTATTGAATTAAATGATAGAAATAAGGAAGGACTGCAACTCAGCTAACAGTACTAATAAAAAAAATATGACTGTTACTAAGAACGCAACATTAATCTAATAAAAGACTGCGACTAAGGTCACAACTTGATATAATTGAGGACTGTGACTAAGGTCGCAGTTTATAACAATTGAAAATTATTTTATTGACCACCGCGAGCTTAGTCGCATTCCTAAAAAATATAATATCTGCGTATAAAAAAATAATAAATAAGTATTCAAATTACTTTAGGAATGCGATTAAGATTGTATTATCACTACATAAAAAGTTAAAGATTGTTGATGAGGACAGCGACCAGGGTCACATTTTTCATATCAATTTGTGATTGCGAATGCATGTTGCTGTCAATGTAAACATAATAATTTTTTCAGTGAGGATTACGAAAAACAATGACATAAATCTGAAAAAATTTAACCTCTGCCTCAACATCCAAAAGTTCCCTCTTCCTGCATTTGTTTTGTTCATTGATGATGTTGAAAGAGACCTAATTCATATTAAGCTGGGGAGAAAGTGGGCGGGGCCGGCGACGAGATGGGGTGGCGGATATGAATTACGGTTGGGGCTCGACATCAAAAACGACAAGACGAGAGAGATCTGATAGAGGGAGATAACTGATCAAGATGGAGAGATCTGATAGATGAAAACTGTGATTGAGGACGCCTATGAACTCAAAATCAAGATCTGACCTCGCTTTTTAAGATCGAGACTGTCTGCAAATTCGAAATCCAAATCTGAACGAGCGCGCCTTTGAGAGAAAATAATGATAGAGAATATAGACCTCGTCCCAAAAAAAACTGTCATTTTTTAAAAGTAGGGCTTTTAGTAATTTAAGTTTTTTACAAAAGCGAGATAATGAAGATTACCTAGTTCTGTGGCACAGATTGCGCCACGTCACCACCGGCTGATAGGCTCTCTCAGTTGGCGGCTGAGGTACATTTTCTCTCTCTCTCTCTCTATATATATATATATATATATATATATATATATATATATATATATATATATATAGACTTGTGTCATTCTGAAAAGATTCGAGGCCGAATCCTTCCCACTAAATACAAACCTACGACATCGAATCCTTTCAGAATGACACAAGTCTATATATATATCAATGTTTAAAATAACGATAACGTAATGATAACGTTTTTCCTTTGTTATGTTAATATAGGTTGTAACGTAACGCATAACGTAAGTTACGCGATTTAATATTTATTTAATAAAAATAAATATATATACTATATTTAAGAATTTATATAAATAAGAAAATAATTTTAAAAAATATAAAAATATATCAAAATAATATATCACACATTTAACAAGTATCACAATAATTTTTACATTCACTAGTTATAATAAGTTCGGAAACATAACAAATTTCATAATAAGTTCGCAAACATAACAAACTATAACAAGCATGATAATTGAATTATAACAAGTATGATAACAAGCATGATAATTTTTAGCAATTATCTTTTGATAATATTATCTCAGCCAATATTTTTAGCAATTATCTCTCTCCGCCCTCTCCGCCTAGATATTTCACTCTCTGTCCCGGGATCTCTTTCTGCTCTCCCCCTCCGATCTCTCTCTGCTCTCTCCCTACTCTCTCCCCCTCCTGATCTCTAAAGATCTCTCCTCTCTCTCTCTCCTGGGAGAGAGAGCAGAGGAGATCAGGAGGGTGAGAGAGATCGGAGGGGGAGAGAGTAGAGAGAGAAGAGAGCTTACATGTGCTTGGAGACGACGCTGGCGAGAACCACGACTGAGAACAACGGCTTGGAGATGTCGCCGGCGAGAACCATCAACGACGAAGAACCACCAAAGGTAGGTCTTATTCTTCTTTCTTCTTCTCAGCGCCGACGACGAGGTTGCAGAGATGGCGGCGAGGTTGCAGAGAAGATTTTTTTGACCCTAAACGAGTGAATTTGGGGGGTTTTATATAAAGTTGACTTGCACCGTAACTAAGTTAGGGTGCGTTACGTTAATAACGTAACGTAACGAACGTTACGGGCAAAATAACCATAGTTATGAAACATTGTGTTTTTTAGCCCTGTTACGTAACGATTGGTCGACGTTCGGTTATATAACGAGTTATAACGAGTTACATAATGGGTTTTTTAGAACACTGATATATATATATATATATATATATATATATATATATATATATATATATATATATATATATATATAGAGAGAGAGAGAGAGAGAGAGAGAGAGAGAGATTTGTGTCCTTCCAAAAGGATTTGAGGCCGAATCCTTCCCACTCAAATACCAACATCCGACATTCGAATATAAGATCCACTCCGTTGAAGTTGATCTTTATTATTTCAAGTATCTATAAGCCAGAAATCATGTGTTTTGAATACTTTTTGCCCATGCATCATGTAGGGGAAAAACGGACGTCCTAAATAGTGAGTTGGTTAGTTTAACGACGTAGAACATTTGAAACCTAACAAAAGTTGGTTTGTACGGATTTTTAAATGTTTAGATCATGATCGAATGACCGGATCGAGAATTTGTATGTCTAAAGACATAGATCAAACTAACTCATTACTTTCGGCCGTCCATTTTGCGCCGCCTGATGGATAGACAAAAAGTATTCAAAATACTTGATTTTTGGTTTATAGATACTTGTAATATAGATCAACTTCAACGGAGTGGATCTTGTATTTGAATGATGGAGGGTTGTATTTGAGTTGGAAGGATTCGGGCTCGAATCCTTCCGGAAGGACACAAGTGACAAGTCTATCTCATAGTAACTAAAAATAAAAATTAAGTGTATTTTGAATACTTATGGATCTTATATATATATAGACTTGTATCATTTCGGAAGGATTTGAGGCCGAATCTTTCCCACTCAAATACCAACCCTACGACAATCGAATGCAAGATCCATTTCGTTGAAGTTGATCTACATTATTTCAAGTCTCTAAAACCAAAAATCATGTATTTTGAATATTTTTTGCCCATCCATCAAGTAGCATATTTCTTAGACCTATGTCTTTAGATATACAAATTTTCGATCCGACCATTTCATCATGATCTAAACACTTAAAAATTCACAGACATCAATTTTTGTTAGATTTCAAATATTCTACACTGTTAAATTAACCAATTCACTAATTCGGCCGTCCATTTTGTGCCAACTTGATAGATGAGCAAAAAGTTTTCAAAATACATGATTTTTGATTTTTTAGTTACTTGAAATAATGTAAATCAACTTCAACGGAGTGGATCTTTCATTCAGATGTTGTAGTGTTGATTTGAGTGGGAAGGATTCAGCCTTTAATCCTTTTGCAATAACACAAGGATGTCTCTCTCTCTCTTTATAGATAGATGATGGACTTGGCTCCTTTTAAAAAGATTTGAGTCCGAATCTTTCCCATTGAAATTCAGTCTTCCGGTATTCAAATGTGAGATCCACTCCATTAAATTTGATCTACATTATTTGAAATATCTAAAAATAAAAAATCATGTCATTTGAATATGTTTTTTTTGCTTATTCATTAAATATGCGTAAAATGAACAGCCGAAAATAGCATTTTGCTTAGATCTATGACTTTAGATATACAAATTCTCGATCCGACCATTTGATCATGATCTAAACATTTAAAACACCTATAGACCAATTTTTGTTAGATTTCAAATATTATACACTGTTAAGCTAAACAACTCACTACTTTCGGTTGTTCGTTTTGCGCCCACTTGATGGATAAGAAAAAAGTATTCAAATGACATGATTTTTGATTTTTGGAGACTTCAAATAATGTAAATCAACTTCTACGGAGTGGATCTTGCATTTGAATATCGGGGGATTGAATTTCAATGGGAAGGATTTGGGTCCGGATCCTTTTGCAAGGATCCTAGTATATATATGTTAAATTCTTCAAAACCACCATGAACTGTTAGAGTTTTGCTCAAAACTATCCTAAACTTTTTTGTTCTTGAAACTATCACGAATATTCTTATGTATTTGCTCAAAACTACCTTCTGTTAACTTCTCCATCTAAAATCACTTCACGTGCCTCACGGTTCAAAGACTCGGCCGAGTCGGAGACGAGTCGTATCCATCTCGGCCCACTCCGAGACGAGTCCGAGTCACGAGTCGGTCGACTCAACTCAGAGGAGGCCGACTCAGCCGAGAATCGGAGTTGACTCGGTCACTCGGCATTATGATAATGATTTTGTGCCTCATCGCAATTCAATTTAGAAATAACTACATTAGCATGCATTTATGAATGTAGTTTGTGTAATTTACTATATTGTGCATGTATTTTAATATGCTTATACCGACGACGCGTGTATTTATACTTTCGCTTCATGTTTAGTGTGCTAGGTGATATATTTTGGACATGTGATACATGAATGTGGATGTCTAAATTTTTTAAGATTTGTCGTGATTTTTTCAGAATTTTTTTGAGCTTTCTATGTGGCGTTTTGCGTGTATCGCCCGATATCGATCCGAGTCACCGAGACTGATCCGTCTCAGTGCCCGCCGAGTCGACGGCCGAGGCCGCGACTGTGAACCATGACGTGCCTAGCACGTAACATTTTTATGACAAAAATACCTTTGCATGAATAATTGACCATATATGTATAAGTTTTGACTGAGAAATGAAATTTTTTTTTGCAAAAAAATTAATTTTAAAAAGATAAGTTATTCCTAGAAAAACGGGTGTTTAGAACTTTTTACTTGTGCCGTTAATGGCGTTGGGAGTTTTCAACAAAAGCAAAGTTTGTGGTAGTTTCGAGAACAAAAAAAATTGAGGGTAGTTTGGAGCAAAACCCTAATAGTTCACGGTAGTTTTGAAGAATTTAGCGCACACACATATATTCAAATTATCCTAATTTGCTTGATTTTCACATCTTTTTACGCAAACACCATCTCTACTATATAACCCAAGAACGTTGTGTAGCTGGCTGTGGTGACTGACCACATTCTAACTTTTCTTTCCCCCATTTTCCTTTTAATATGGGCCTCCAAATCAAAATGTCATTTTGAGGAGAGAATGGTATTGATGGACCCCCTTGCACTGATTAGATAAGAGAGTAACTTGATGCAAACTAAAAGGCAACGGGCCATGTAGATATTATATAAGTGCAAAAAAACTGAAAGGATCTACTATATATTTTCATCTAAGTCCTTGACAATATTCATATTTGCACTAATTTTCTAATTGCAAAGTTGAATGCAGATATCAAAAAGTTGACGAGCATAAGAAGAGAGGAATGATATCAAACAGAACTAAATTTCACGAACTTCTAGAAATAATTTCAATAAAGTAATCAAGCTATCCGCACAAACTTACAACAATTTCTGCAGATTTAGAGTCTATAAGAGTCCCATCTTTACGAATGTGTGCCAATATCTATCTCTCATCTCGAGGCGGTAGATGCCCATCTTTTCTAGGTGCTAATGTTGATACAACAAAAATATAATTAATATGAGAAATACTTTCATTATTAACTAGAGAATTTTTGTCAATGGAAATTAACTAGAGAACTGAAGTTCCTTTTCTTATCGCTTACAAAGGCATGCTAGACAATTTCATGCATAAGTCATTGCCACTTTAATTTCTTACATCATTTCCTTTTAGTATAGGTGACTTTGGGAACATTGCTGAATGCAGAGCATCTTGCCTTTTTAGTATGCCGCATTACTTAAGCATGTTATTAATTCTGTACAATCCACTAGTTAACCATTAGGTTACAGGATAATAACTTTTGATTCCTCAAGTTCAGTGATGAAAAAGACGTCCCTCCATACATTTTAGTCTACGCATTATATTTCCTCAATTTGGATGCAAGAGAAAGGAATCTGCAAATTAACTTGAGAACGGAAGTTCATATTCCCATTTACTTGCAAACATGAAGAGCTGATGAATTAATTTTACCTCTTCCTAATGAAGGCGGGTGCTGCTCTTTGTTCCCAGAGTGTGCTTCATCTTCATCACTCATTGAGCACGTATATTTCGAACACTAATTATCTAAGAAAAAAGAGACATGAAGAGTAGTAGAGACATGAACTATAGTAAAAGAGACAAACTATAAAGAAAGAAACAATACCTTCACTCGCCTTGACCTCCAATCGGATATAACGTGCATCCATTGCTCCTCTCCAAATCTTGGATCAACATCCAAGACCCTTCCAATATTATAGTACTCCTTCAAATACACTGCTACTCTCTCCATTTTTTGCCTAATGTGTTAAAAGTCCACTTCCTTGCTTTTGCATGGTCAAGTTCATATTGTTCATGTAACATGTAACATGTAACAAGAATTTAACTCAAAATGACAAGCTGAAAAACATTTTCATGAAATGGAAACATATATAGAAAGGACTGTAGCTCTAGCTGCAAGTATTCTAAAGTATTAAAACAAACCACATAATTATCTAAGTACAAATAATCAAGATAAAAACAGGTATACGAATAATTAATTATGAAACTCACTTCTATTAATTCCTAAATATCATTCTTCATCTTCAATGGTATTTTGCGCCAATTTATATAGGGGTGTGGGACCTTGTCGAGCTAAAGCTCCCAAAAATCGATTTGGTTGAACATAGTTCGTTCATGTGGTCATTTATAAAACCCTGAAAAAAAGCACATCCGTTGGTAAGGAGCTGAAACTCAGCTTCCTTTCCTTTAGGCGAGCGGCTATCCCTCCGCACTCTCTTTTTCCATGATGACCATAACCATTTCAGTCGTAAAATACTCGGCGAGGGCAGTTCCATTATGAAAGCACAATCTTCTTGGGAAGAGGAAAGTGGTGATTGCTCTTGCCGAGTAATTTGTGACTAGAATGGTCATGAACATCACCAAAGAAGAGAAATGTGGAGGGATACAATAGCCGCTAACCTAAAGGAGTTTTAGCTCCTTACCAATAAATGATGAGATGAACTGATTACGTTCGACCAAAAATAATTTTGATGCTGGGCACATGTAAGTGAGCGAGTCTTCACTTTTTTCTTTTGAAAATTTTCTTTGAAATTCTTTATGCTAGCTGATTTTGATGCGTGTGCTCTGTGAGAGGAAGACACATCTTGCCTTATTCAGCGATTGGGTGATTTTGGCTACAAAATATTCATTTAAGAACTACATGTTAGTACATTGCATCACAATTTCAAAATATGTTGCCAAAGATACATTAAAGACCAACCACATAAAATTGTCACGGACAATGTTCAAATTAAGAAAAGACAAACAAAATAAAAAATTACTTTACTTCGAAGTTGCATTTGATAAAAAATGCACCAACTTCATTGTACCATCTACTACTATAACATAATCATAAATCTAATGAAAATTAAGCTCATTATGCTTCTATTTAAAGATTATAATAAAATAATGGAACCTATAACAAGATCAAATCCAAAGAATTTCAAGCATTGATATATTTAATCTCAAGAGTGCACATATTCATGACAAAATATATCTAAACTCCAAACCTAGATCACAGATGCGTCAACAAAAATCTATGTCACGATTCCGTCAGTAAAAACCCTACAATAAAAAGCTCTCACGTTCCGAAATCCCCATTCAAAGATCTATCTCTAAAAGTTTATACATCACATCAATAATAATTCAATCAGATTAACAACTGATCTCTACAAATCAATCAAATATATACAAAACATAGATCAAAGAAAGCGAAATCTAAATGTAAGAGAGGCAAAATCGGGGTACTCACTATATCCGTCCTCGATGAAGTAGTTGGAGAATCTCTACTTGATAGTGGTCGGAAGCTTCTGAAGGCACTGGGATGCGATGCTCGTGAAATCATCGGTGAACTCCGTGTCCTCGGCAATGACTGGCGTTGTCACGCCCCAAAACTGCAGCATAAGATTATATTCGGTTGCGTTATAGCGGTGATATGTGTACAACACGTACCAAGCCTGTGGCACTTCATTCACATAGCAAAGATCAGTTAGATAAATTTGCTACATTCTGAAATTTAGAGCAAATTATCCAGATAATATCCAGTCTTAATACAAAAGTCTACTAGGAGTCTTAATACATGGTCATAGACTACTATAATACATCATATCTAAATCAAAACAAAAGGCGTGGTGCTATTAAAAGAACCTTCTAAAATCACTTCCCTTGTCTTCCGGTTACTTAAAACTGGAACAAAAGTTACTTCTAAAGCCACCCTCAATATGTCATTCTAAGCTTACGAAATATCACATAGTAGCATAAGAATGCGCATAATCACTTTTTAGTCATCCCGGGACAAAGTGTACCTAATCTTGCCATAGGTTACCCGAAGGCCACTTCACTTGTGCCCAAGGCTACTTTCACTTTGCCTGAATGTCACTTATTCAGTACACATTATCACATGGAAGATTCATTAATTACAATATGAGACTCTAGAGGTGACTCTCGTCATAATGACGTGACACTTAGCTCACATCCATCGTTCAATCACTTTATAGTGGACTTTTGAGGGGTCAATCTTTCACATAGTTGTAACACTTTGAACATCATCACTTCAAAATAGGTAGCAATAGCTCATATCAGTTTACTTCCACTTATTCACATCATTAAATAGAGCTAAATTTAGAGGATTCTGGTAGCGCATTCAAATCTATTTCTGATGCGGACATCAAGTCACGTGTATGGCACATGTTCATCGGTAGAAAAGACACCTTGTTCCAGACTCCCCGTAGCTGTAGAATTCTATTTTCTAGTTTTTTTTTATTTTGAGTTTTTTTATTTTTGGTTTCCTTTTGGTAGTTGTAATCTCAATTTGGTTGGGAATTTTAGTTTCTAAAAGTTAGAATTGTAATTCTATTTTGATTCGAAGTTTTAGTTTGAATTGTATTTAATTTTGAAAAAGCCTATAAAATGCCTATTGTATCAAAATATGCAATGAGAATTATTATGAAGAAAATTTCTCAAATTTATGTGAGTTGTGATCTCTCCCAAATCTCTCTTTGTGTGTGAAGCCTTAGAGAAATCTTAAATTAGTAATATGAAATCCTAACTAGCATATCCCCTTCCTCTTCTCTTTTTTTCTCTTCTAAACCCTAATTCTATTTTTTAACCTCTCTTCAAAACTTTAGACAAATTAGTCCCATATTTCTTTCTCCATCCCCAATAAAAAACAAAAAATTTCAAGAAAAACAGTATTGCTACAGTGCCGAATAGTATTACTACAGTACCGAATAGTACTTGTTACAATGTCGAAAAGTACTGTTATAGTAATCAAATCGCTACGGTAAAAACAGACCACATGAAGAGTTCGAGGTTCATTTTCGGGCTGTAATTTTCACATCCTGCGTTCGTTTTAGTTGATTTTTGAAGCATTGTGTTCGTAAAAGAGCTCTACATCTCTACACTCATCACAGGACACTGAGGTCGACATGATCCTTAGTAGATACGTTTCTAATTCAGATCGGGTTTTTTCAAGTTTGATAATTAATCAGATATTTTACCGACTTAACTGCTATTCGCCAAAAGTGAGATTGTGTGATTCTACTTGTCTTTACTTCAGTATTTTTGATATTAATCATAGAATCTTTTGCCTGCATAAGTTATTATTTTTAATTGATTTACGATTGAAATTGGATTAATCTATGCATGTTATTTTACATCTATATGCATTATTAGTTTTTTTTAATCCTTTTCTACCAACGATCGTTTCATGTCGGTGAAACATGCTTGAGTGTTTTATTACTGATTTTCATACACACATACACGTTTCACATCAACTTAATATCAGAGCACGGTTAGATAGGATTTGCATTACGTAAACACTTGTTTGGAAACTTTATCATTTTCTTGCATTTAAAAAAAATTCTTTTGCTTCTTTCATCTAGTTTAGATTTTTATTCCAAAACCAAACAAAAAATTTTTGCTTTGCTTTTCATATTGCATCTAGTATTCATACATTGCATGTCAACCGTAGTTTCTAGTGAAAACCCTACACCACTATCGTCAAGATTATTTTGGTCATTCAAATCCTCATATTTTTCTGGATTGGTTACAATGCATGACCATGCCCTTCAGTCGGTACTCACTTTTTGAAGCTAAAAAGACAGGTTTGCTACCATGAAATTGACCGATCAAGCTAGTCAGTGTTAAACCAACTTAGTGAAATTGCATGTAGAATGCGGTCAAGAACCAATTGATACATGGGGTAGAATAAAGGATGAATTGAAAGGTAAGTATGTGCCACCACATTTCTACAAGTTTAGACCTCCCCCATCTGTTCAATCCTATAGGTCTAATACACTTTCATCCCCTCCGACCAAATTCACTCCCTCGAGCCAAACCATGGAGTCTTAACGAACACTTGTTGATATCATGGCTAAAATTAATAACCTACTCCAAATTATGAATTCTTTCAACCAAAACTCAAAAAATAGTGTTCCTTATGCGATCCCCACAGTTAGAGAAGAAGAAAAAAGTCTGATAACAATGAAAACAAGAACACGGAAAAGAACTTTTTCAAGATTAATCCTACAATAAAGTGCTACAAATGCCAAAGTCATAGGCATGTTGTTGCCAACTGTCCAAGTCAATTTAAGATTGCCATCAATGACAGAGTTTCTATTGTAACACCTAAGCTTGCTGGCATTATTTCTCCGAAAGTCACTCATGTGATTTAGAAGTTTGTCGTCTGTCCTTTCCGTTCTCCGGCTTTACTGCTAACACCACTTCCTCTGCCTCCTCTACTACCAACTCTTACTGTCGTTACTTGTTCTGGTCATCAGCCCTTCCTCTAATTCTGACACCATCTCCTTTTATGTTATGGCTTATGTTAGGTACTAAATCAAAATTCTCCATAGATCTTATCCTCATAGCCAATCAGTATCAAGTTATTAAGTCTGCATCATCATCTGCATCACATGTGCGCGAATAACCCACAAAAATCAGTGATAAAATTGCACAAAACAACGCCAAACATGGGATACGAGCTGATGATAGGAATAGATTAAATAGTTTTAATATTGGTGATGTTGTTCAAAAGTTGCATGATTGTAGTTCTAATCTATTTCAAATCTTGTTGAAATTGAATGATAATATTTATGTTATAGATCTTCCTATAGATTCTGACATCAGTTCTACTTTCAATATTAATTGCTTAGTGGATTATAAAGGTCTTCATGTTATCCCAATTGTTGATGAGCCTTCCCATGAGCCTATCCTCGAGAGCCCTTTCCTTTCACCACTAGTGGATATTTTATCCTATACAACATGTCAAGTTGATAAATTCTTAGATGATAAAATTATCACCATCCAAGATGGTGAGATTCAAAAATATTTGATTTGTTGGACATAAAAGTACCAATTGATAATACATGGCTAGACTGAAATGAACTACCAAAGATTGATCATGAAACTTTGGAGCAGTATGAAAGCACTTCCACTTCTAACTCGATGGAGTCGAGTTGATGCGGACATCAAGTCACGTGTATAGCACGTGTTTCACCGGTGGAGAAGACGCCTTGTTTCAGATTCCCAGTAGCTATAAAATTTTATTTTCTAGTTTCTTTATTTTGAGTTCTTTCATTTTTAGTTTCCTTTTGATAGTTGTAATCCCACTTTGATTGATAATTTTAGTTTCTAAAAGTTAGAATTCTAATTCTATTTTGATTAAGAGTTTTAGTTTGAATTGTATTCAATTTTGTAAAAGTCTATGAAAGGTCTTTTGTATCAAACAATATGCAATAAGAATTATTATGAAGAAAATTTCTCAAATTTGTGTGAGTTGTGATCTCTCCCAAATTTTTCTCTTTGCGGGCTCTAGAGAAACCCTACATTAGCGGTGTGAAACCCTAATGATGGGGACATCAAAGCACAAGGCTACTCATCTATTTATTGTATTTCACTGTATTATATTTCTTATACTAGAGATGTATTTCTTGTATTTCAGTTGTGAAGCAGTGGGGAGTTATTAGATTGTATAGTGGGTAGTTATGTGGTAGTTGTAACTTGTAGCCTATATGAGGTATGGTTGTGTACTTGTGGAAGGAGGAATGTTGAATGCAAAGAATGCCTCTTGTCGTATCTCCTCTCTTCCTCCTCTATCTAATATATGATGAATGAAAATATGAAAATACTCTTCCCTTACATGCTTCCTCCTCCCTAGATCTCTTCCTTCTCTTTGAAATTGTTTATCTCAGCAATAGTAACAGCGAAGTAGCAACAACAGTATCAACAAGCAGCAGAGCAGCAGCAGTCTTTGAAATTGTTTATCTCAGCAATAGTAATAGCGAAGTAGCAACAACATTATCAACAAGCAGCAGAGCAGCACAGTAGCAGCGCACTGCAGAGTCAACAACAGTATAGGCAGCAACGCACCAGCAGCAATACAAACACAACAGTAACATACACAGAAGCATTAGCAGCAGAAATAGTAGCAGCACAGCACATCGTCAGTCAAGATCAATTAATTTCAGGTATCTAAAAACGTGATTCTCAGTTTCCCTTAGAGTATTTCGACGAGTTCTTTGTCTGTAAGTTTATTTCAAAGCGATTTACTTATTAGTTGAACTACACATCAGTTAATTCATCTATAAAGTATTATCTTTATCTAATGTTGTCCACTATATGGTGAGATTTGTGACTCTGCAATTCCTTTGATCGCTTATCATTGATATTGATAATAGAACTTGTCATGCATGATATAGCTATTGTAATTAGATCTTACTGAGATTAGAAATGTTGAAAACTAGCATGCAATACTTTGTTAAAACTCATCTTTTCGATATTGTTAGTTTTAAATTGCTTTCCTGCCGAAGATCGTTTTATTTGGTGAAACGTAGCGAGTTCGATTATATCACTGGTTTCCTACATGACACACACCCACCGTTTCACATCATCTAAGTAACAAATCCCATTCTTCTCTTTCTCCATCTTCCAAACACTAATTCTATTTTTCTCATTCTCTCTTCAAAACCCTAGACAAATTTAGTCCCATATCTCTTTCTCCATCCCTAGTAGAAATTTTTTTAGAAAAACAATATTGCTATATGCCGAACAATACCATTATAGTGTCGAACAATACCTGCCACAGTAACCGAATCGCTATAGTAAAAATAGACTCTATGAAGAGTTCGAGCAATGTTTAAAATAACGATAACGTAATGATAACATTTCTCTTTTGTTATGTTAACATAGGTTATAACATAATGCATAACGTAAGTTACACGATATTATATTTATTTAATAAAAATAAATATATATACTATATTTAAGAATTTGTTATAAATAGGAAAATAATTTTAAAAAATTTAAAAAATAAAACAATATATAATACATTTAGCAAGTCTCACAATAATTTTTAGCAAATATCACAGCATTTTTTCACATTCACAAGTTATAATTCATAATTTCATCTACACAAATAATGATATGATTCGCATATTTCATTATAATTCATAATTTTTAACCATGCTATTCAATCTACACAAAGATTCATACTTCAATCTAAATAATTCATAATTCAATCATAATTCATAATTTTTTAGTCACACTATTCATTATAATTCAATTTAAAATATTTTATTCAATTATACCCCTCGTGTCCTTCACTTTCTCCTATATTTTACCCCCGATCTCTCTCCTATCTCCCCCATCACTCTCTCTCCCTCCAATCTCTTTCTCTACTCTCTCCTCCCAATCTCTCTACTTTCTCTCTCGATCTCTTTCTGCTCTCTCCCCCCCTCGGGAGAGAGGAGAGAGAAAGCAAAGAGGGATAGAGATCGGGAGAGGGAGAGCAGAAAGAGAGTGATCGGGGGGATAGAGATCCGGGGGAGACTGGAGAAAGAGAGAGAAGAGAGAGATCGAGGGGGAATAGCTTACTTGTGTTTGGAGACGGAGAACCATCGCTTGGAGACGACGCCGACGAGAACCACCGATGAAGAACTACCAGAAGTAGGTCTGCTTCTTCTTTTGCTATCAATCGAAGAGAGGTATGTCGTTTTCTTTTTTCTCCTTCTCGGTGTTGACGAGGAGACGACAACGAGGTTGCAGAGAGGACGACGAGCGAGCGAATTTGAGAGGATTCTTTTTGCCCTAGACCAGGAGAATATGGGGGGTTTATAAAAAGTCGACTTGTACCGTAATGTAGGTTACGGTGCGTTACGTTAATAACGTAACGTAAGTTACGGGCGAAATAACCATAGTTATCAAACATTGCATTTTTTAAACCTGTTACATAACCATTGGTTGGCGTTACGTTATATAACGAGTTATAACGTGTTATATAACGGGTTTTTTAGAACACTGAGTTCGGGGTTCATTTTCGGGCCGTAACTTACACATCCTGCGTCCTTTTCAGTTGATTTTCAAAGCGTTGTGTTTGTAAAAGAGAGCTCTACACATCTACACTCATCACATGACACTGGGGTCGACGTGATCCTCAGTAGGTACATTTCTAATCTAGATCAGTTATTTCGAGTCTGATAATTAATCTGATATTTTATCGACTTAACTGCTGTCCATCAAAACGCCTGCATAAATTATTATCTTTAATTGATTTACGATTGAAATTGGATTAATCTATGCATGTTATTTTACAGCCATTTGCATTTTTAGTTTTTTTAATCCTTTCCTATCAACGATCGTTTCATGTTGGTGAAGCGTGATTGGGTTATTTTTGCTGATTTTCATACATGCATACACATTTCACATCAATTTCTCTATCTCTTTAAAAATAATATCGAAGATTTAAAACAACTCCATAAGATTTTAATTCTATAAATAACAAATATAAAATTGCATTTCAAAATCTCATTTTCCGTATTTCACTTTTCAATAACATATTAAAGATTAACCAATCACATTAGCATGAGACATACAACTTCGATGTATGTCACTAATAAAGCACACTTATTATGTATGATCCATCATTTTTATTATTAAAAGAATGAGACACTAGCAGTTAATTCTCTTTAAGTAATTAGACTTTTACAAAAAAAAAAAAAATTCAAAATAACCTAGTAAAAGAAGTGTACTCACCTGCACATGATTAAAAGATTCATTGAAGTCTGATCAATCTTGAAAAATTCCTATTATATTAGCTATTCAATTATTAATTATTAGTTCCATTTAAAAACCGTATAGACGTCACTCAATTAACCCCTTAATGTTTGAATGAGATGGCAAAAAGCACTTAAAATGGGTTAACACTTATCTCTAACAATTTTAGAAATTTTATAGAATTTTCTGAAAATTTTATAATATTTTTAGCTGAAAATGGGCCTAGTTGCAAATTCTGCAAAGTTCAAGGGTCTTTTGTAATTAAGTCAGTCCTGTTATACAATGGTTTAGGTCTGTTCAGCAAATCTCCTTTTTGTTTAGGCATTAGTGCAATCTTGTTTGCAAAAAAAATGTTCATTGTTCAGCCGGAGGCTAATACATTTGGTTTATAAATAAGTTTGTACAGTCGAGGGGGCCGAAACAAACTTTTCCATCTTCGTTCTTTCTCTCTTACCTACAATTTACTCAAACCCATTTCCAGCCCATGGCTTGTCGGGTTCGGGTGGGGTTGAAGGGCCCCCACGGGGGCCAGGGTGGTTGCCGGATGGCGGTGGGCCACCGCTGACAATCACCTTGCTGGTAAAAATTTCTGTTCTTTCTATTCTATTATTTCTATTTGAAAAGCATGAATGTACTGAGTTGATTCTACTAATTTAAAACTAATTTAAAAGAGAAATTGAGAAACTTTTTACCTCAAATCAATGGCTTCTTTCCTCCTTCCTCATCTCCTTCCTCTTTTTTTCCTTTGTACTCTCCCGCTCACTTAGTTGTTGTTATGCTGCAGGTTTGAAGAGGGATGAGAGGTTAGTTATACCCTTCTCCTTCACATGGGGGTTGGGACAAGTGTCCTCCCTCATGTGTCCCTCTAGTTTATGGGGTAACGACACCTTAATGGTTTCTAACTTCAGCCAATTAACCCCTTACAACATATTCATTAATTTAGGAACATCTCTCCTATCAACAAATAATTTTCATACAATGCCTCATTGTTGTAAAATGAGTATTTCACTTGATGTTCTCATGCAAAATTATTCTCATGTTTAATTATTTTTAAATTAGCATTTGGCAATGGGTTATTGCAAGCATGAAATTGAATTGTCGCTTGGGGGTGGAAGAGAGCTGTGATCGATGGAAAGAGAGTGGCGCTGTGAATTGTGATCATGCGCGATGAGAGAGAGAGAGAGAGAGAGAGAGAGAGAGAGAGAGAGAGAGAGAGAGAGAGATCATGTGAGGTGATCTGATCTTGAGAGGGATATCTGAACAACTTATTTGGATTTGGGTTAGAAAAGACCATTTTGTTAAAAAGTCCCTGATTTAGTTAATATTGCATTAAGCCTATTTTACTTAAGTTTGCTACATTCTTTGTTTTAGATTGGTCTGCAGTGAGGCATAATGGCTTTTTGCAAATATGCCATAGAATTGTGCCACTATAGCCACCTGTTTTTAGTGATTGTTGTGGACATTGACAGCTCAAAGAAGAAAAAGGTGAAAAGCACACAGTGGTGTCAGATAATCAAACTTTTAGAAGAAATACCTCCAAATAAAAAACAATTGTGCTAACTACATTTACATGTTGTATATGCCCGGTGTAACTATTTATGTGAATATTTCTACTGTAATTATATGTCTAGTGTTTGTGTAACAAGTTCAAGGCTGAATATAGAGGCATTTATCTGGAACAAAGGATTTATTATCTGATGTTTTTTGGATGCAGGTTAGAATAAAAGAGGCCGTAGGATAAATTTGTATTATGAGGGCTTTTAGGTTATAGGCTTATTTTATATTACTCCCTTACAAACTTGGTATTTTATATGTCCTTAATGATGTAGGTCCCACCTATCATGGGTTCCACTTTGTGCATGGTTACACCTTGTTAACTATTACTCTAAAAGGAATCATACTAGGTAATCATACTAGGTACATAGGTACATTGTTAAGTACTTGTATCAAATATAATTTCTTTTTTTTGGGGCTTCTTTTGCATAAAGGTATTCACCTAAACCCCTCCTGGAATTCTAAATAAGTATGACTGAAGTAAACCAGGCCAGTATCATGTCAAAAAGTAGCAAGTCAAGAAAATAGCATTTGTTAAGAGTATGTGTTAACATTGCTCATTTACCATAGCAAGTCAGAAGCATCACCTCTTAAATTGACATTTATTTACTCAAATAGGCATGACCTTTGCTTTGTTGAAGCTATACAACCTTAATGGAATTAAACCAGACAGAGTTTCCTAAGTTTTTAAATTTCCACTGAGTTAAAAATGCAATTTTCCTCCTAGGTTGGTAAGAGAGTTTTTTTTTTCTGTTTATTTTTTTTTGTTGAATATTTTGTCTAGAGTGATTTCTTAAATTCAGTGCATTATCTGAAGGTACTGGTAGCTATGCAAGCTGGATTGACAGTGATAGGTAATATGACCATGTGTTTTGCTGCATACCGTATATTCGCAGCATCTCAGGAAGGCTCAAAAAATTCCTAAGAAGTTCTTGAAGCATTGTGATATATTTAATCATTCCTGAGACATAAGCTCGGCTGACTAAGAGGTACTGTGTTGCTTATTTTCATTTTGTTGATCATTCTTATTTTTTGCCATGCAGAATTATCTGGGTTTCAAGTTTCAACACATAAAGAGATCACTACACTTTTTAGATGCCGTCAACTAATAACTGAAGCCTTGCACAGGAAAAGATTGTTGTTTGGTGAACTTGGCACTACCTTGAAAACTAACCAAAAGTTAGTGGAGACTGAGATTACTCAATCAAACCCAAATATCATAATGTCTGGTTTTCAAAATTCTTGCCTTTTGTTTTCCCTGGTATATGAAAATAGAAACTTCTAGGTTAAGTTCTTGGAATTAAATTTCCTAGGTTTCAGAACTGGGGTCCAAAAAGTGTTGACAGATATTCAAGCAAAACTTTGTTATAAGACTGTAGGAAACATTCAATGTAAGGTATTCAATATGCTCATTTTGGCTGACTATGATTTACCATGAAAAACTTAAACAATTTGTTTCTACTTTCTAGAATAGATTTTTGAATTTATTCTGTTGCTTTCACTTCCTGAATGTTAAGAAAGAACTTACACTTGTTTTCCTCGGGGGGAAAAAAGAAAAAAAGAGAAAAAGAGAAAAAAAAACACTTGTTATAGACCCAAATACTTGAAGGTTAGCACGTCTGTGACTGCTTAATTTGAATGAGTGGACCTTTCAAGTGAACATCTATATGTGTGATTTGGTTGCTAAAACATGAGAGGACAAGGGATCATGGTAGGAGGTGAGTATAAGGCTTGAGGCACCATCCCAAAAAGTTAACCTATTAGGTGGAGTAGCCCAAACACTTAAATATCCAAGACAATCCCCAAGTCTAACCGACGTGGGACAAATTGTTCGCACTATGCTCAACAATCCCCCCTTCAACAAAGAGTCATAGCCTCTTCGGTCCGCCCTGTTGTCACAACATAGGAGGAAGCTATCCAGCCCACCCACCCACCCACTGGCAGTTTTTCCCTGTCCCACAGGGCAGTGGCGTGGGCCTGATCTATTCCTGGGGATCTTTCACACATCCGTCCAAAGTCGGGCGCATGGCCCTGATACCATTTATAAGGCCTGACACCATCTTAAAAGGTTAACCTGTTAGGTGGAGTAGCTCAAACACTTATATACTCAAGACTATCTCCAAGTCTAACTGATGTGGGACAATTTGTTCGCACTATGCTCAACAGTGAGTTTCATAAATGTTAAGTCGTAATAATTATAGACTTAAAATTATATGTTAGTTCAAGGCTGCCAAAGGGTAGGGGTTGGATAAGTTTCATTCAAGTCAATTATGATTTGACAAGATTATGTCTGATTTGAACCCCCGGGTAAATTAGCCTTACCCAAACGTTACCTGCTCACAAATGGGTAACTCGGATACAGCGTAGGTAACCTATTCATTAACTGGGTTGGTTTTGGAGATATATTCTTTTTATTAAAAGGTTTAACTTATTGAAGGGTCACTTGGTGCTAACTTGGAGCACGATGGAGGCCCTAACTAGTAAGGTTCATATACTTTTTAGTCGGATAGACTGTCAAATAAAATTATTGTAAACAAATGGGTCTTTTTTTCTTAAAATGATAAATTTGAAGCCCCACGATTGAGCTGAATGCCACCAAATAAGTAATATATGGAACTAACCACTAGGCTACTTGGTTTTTTTATTTTTTTTTGCTTTCTTGTTGAGGGTATCCATTCTTGGAGCTCTAACCAATGTTCTAAAAATCGGTTTCATTATTCGTGCGGTCCAACACTGAATAATGATTAATCGGATTAATCGGGGATTAATCGGAGATTAATTATTTTTGAATATTTTAATATATTTAATTATATTTATACACAACTACATATGAATATATACAGTTAATTATTAAAAATACCTAGATATTATACAAGACTATCTAGATGTGAAGTTATAAACCATGATATGATCAACAAGACAATAATAATATATAGTAAAAAAAAAGTAAGAGAACTTATCTCTTCGCATTAGTAATCCAAGATTTCAAATTTTGCAACATAAATATAAATCAAAGAACTTACCTACAAAATAAGATAAAGAAAAAATTTGTTAATTTATCAATCAAAATAATGAGCTTTAAAGAATGATGGGAAAGATTGTTAAATAAGTTAATTTGAAAAATAATCAAAAATAATAAAACATAAGTATCACTTTATGCAAAATGTACAATAATAAAATATCATAATTCATCTACTATTTAATAAATAACAGTTCATCTACTATTTAATAAAAGATCATTATCAAATCATTAACATCACAACATAAACTACTTAGCGATCCAACACACACAAAGTGATAAGTTTTTCAAATAAAAAAATATGAAATGCCTAAATGATTAATTGATGATTAATCAGATTAATTAGGGATTAATCGAATTTATCGGGCATTAATCAGTGATTAATTGAGGATTAATCGTTTTGGATAGATTAATCGCTAGAGCGATTAATGTAATATTAAGCGGGCTGCCACCGAAGAGGATTAATCGGCCGATTAATCCGATTTTTAGAACAGTGGCTCTAACTCCTCGGGCATTTGGCGGAAGCCACATCAACCATTCACCTATCAATTATTAGGGAAAAAAACGCCTTGGGTGTCTCCCATCATGAGGGGTGGGAATTAAACTAAAGATAGATTGTTTGGAAAAGCAAAGGTGAGGCCCTCTCGCCTATCAAAGTACGATATTCGATTTCTTAGTCACAAGAGCATTAAAACACACATTTAATTCTAATTTTGGCTCGCCCTCGGTCAAAATGGAGCAATTGATAATTCATATGTGTTTTAGTACATGTAGGTCACAGTTAGGTCCATATCATGTATATGAGTGGTCGGCCGTACATTTGAATCGATCGGTGTAAACTCTTATGTAACACTTATAATGCAACATTTACACCTCATAAGGTGTAATATAAGAGTTTATACCTACCTATTAACATACACGGCCGGCCACTCATATATTCGAGAGATGAACCGCGATCTACATATACTGAAACTCAGTGGGTCAAAAATCACGGTATAGAAACTTTCTAGCATATGCATCTCGTGATCTAAAATAAATGTTCCAATAATGGTCTAAAGAGCCATTTGTTATTTGATTTTTAGGATAGAAATTTTAATTTGGACCCCGACCTATTATTTAAATGGGTCATTTGGGTCAACCGGTTTAGATGTGTACTGATCTTGATCAACCATATCAACTAACTTTGGGCCGGATTCAAATTATATAATATCAAAGCTTTCAAATCGGGACTTGTATCGTTTATTGTTTTCCATATTTATCGTATTGCTATGAGATAAGATAAATTCTCCTTTGTACAAAGAGTTATTTAATTGAGTGTATAATTGTATATCATAGAAATATGGGAAAATTTGAAAATTAGAATTATTTTATGACGAAGAGAAAATGTTAAGATATCATAGATACGAGGTGGCAAACCTATAAATCACTATGTATAAATCAATTAAAATATAAGGTACGAGACAAACCTACATGGTCATAAACATAAAAATTAAGACTACAAGATAGAACTTCTATTAATCAGTGTGACAAACATTATTTAAATAAATCCAATAATCACAAGACTCGACGAAGTCGATCTGACTGGCAATCCCTGTTGGACAGACAAAATAGATAAGCGACTAGCTTCTTGGAAAGGTCACTATTTATCTAGAAGAGGGTGCTTGGTGTTACTCAACTCCACCCTAGCAAACATGCCCATGTACTTCATGTCATAACTTCTACCTTCCTCAGTGGGTCATCGATCACATTAATAAAATAAGGAGTCTCTACTGGACAGGGGATAGACAAGCAACTAGGGCACAATGTCTACTCCGCCGGGACCTCGTCTGCACCCCGAGGTCCAATGGGGGTTTGGGAGTCAGGAATTTGAGAGATTTCACTATTTCACTGCTTGTCAAATGGTGGTGGACGCTCCCTGGGTCTTGTCCTCCATTACTACTATTCTCTCATCCTACTGACTTGTCAAACTTCCCTTTTTAGGAGAGTTCTGCGTACTGCAGATTATTTCAAAATCATACTCCGCTTTAGATCCAATAATGGCACGGACATCAAGTTTTGGAAGGACTGGTGAATAGGTGATCAACCTTTATTCGCAGCTTTCTCCTCTCTGTAAGATTCCCATAGATCCAGATGCCTCGGTCAGGTCGCAATTCCAGACGAGCCAAAATTGTACTCCAATTTTCCACTGATTGTTATTCTCTCAGATGCTTATAGTGCTTGCACAACTTGACCTACTCCTCCAGGGTTGCTCCCCTTCAGCAGAATCAGTCTCTCTGGCTTGGCATTTATATCCCTCTGGATCCTTCACAGTCAGGTCATTATATCAAGCCATGCAACCGCCGCTACCTACTGATCGAGCCGCTACCTTATACGGAAAGCTTCTGCACTGTTGTAAGGTTAAAATTATGTCTTTGTTGGTCCTTCTAAACCGACTGCCAACATCTGAGCAGCCTGCTAGGCGTAACATCTGCCCGGCTTTCCTGTGCCCTATATGTGGCTCACAGCTAAAGACAATCTCCCACCTTATTCTATCTTGTCCATTCTCCTTAGAGGTCAGGGCTCGCTTCCAGGCACGGTTGAGCACTAGCTCCTCATGGAAATTGCTTAGAGACATGTGGGAATCTTGGAGAGCGGCATCCATTTCTACAGACCTTCGACCCTCTTGGAACTCCACAGTCCTGGTAGTGACCTGGGCCCTCTGTTCAGAGTTAAATTCACGGATTTGCAACCAACAACAACAGAGTGTTGAATCCATTTATAGGAAAGTTGCTTTTTCCCCGACTTCTGGTCGTTACAATTCCTTGGGAGGACTTAGCTTCTAGCTTACCTGCTTCATGGTTTGCTTTTTACTCTTCTGGCTTACCTTTCCTAAGCCTTGTACTTCTTCCTCCTTTTCTCATACGCGCGCACGCACACACATGCACAAAAGATGGGACATTCTTGTTGCTGAGGCCCGTCTTTCTCTCACAAAGAACAAGACCACTTACTAATGTTTAGCATGCTCAATAGTCAATATTCTTTCAAACAAAATAAATATTGGAAATGTACTTTTAATCATGGAAGGGAAATAAGTATGTTATTCATCCATGAAAAGAACAGTGATATTCAAATAAGTACAATGAAATCATGATGGGACAAAACTATTTCTTGTTCACAGTGAAGGGGGGGAACATAAAAGTCACTATCGATGTAAAAAACAAGGAAACTAGAGGAATATTTGTGATTGACATTCAAACTCTTTTGACCAACCTGGTTCAGAAGCAAGGTTTTAGGATTTTGCGAGTTCAAAGTAGGGGTCTAGGAATAGTTCTGTTCTCAATAGTGATCGAAGTGAGAGGAAAAAAAAAGTTAAGCATGATCTCAGGTTTATATGTTCTTCTACTAACTAAATAAGGGGAGTTGGTTTTGCATATTTTCTTCTGTTAAAAGGTTAGACACATTTTGAGACCTACAACTCTTATTTAGACGTGAAAGGTGTTTTTTAAATTGTTTTGAAACCCATTTATGATTCTATTTAACTTATTGTGAGATATCATGAATTATAATTGTGGTGGTGATTTTCCGCCACAAGTGATTGGACGGTCGATCCTCACCACAAGCAAGAGATGTAGTAGGGTAGTGCATGTAAACAAAACACAACACAGAAAGAGAGACATACAAGATTTTACGTGAAAACCCTTAATTGAGAAAAACTACGGGGAGGAGGAAAAGCTTCACTATAATTCTCAGATGACAGGAATTACATGAATCTGGGGACGTCAAGTGTCAAGTATCAGAGTCTCAAGAGGTTTTCTGGAAAGTGTCCAGTCCTCCCTCCTTTTCTCACCGGAGGAGGTCTACTTCTTCTTGACTGGGTTATATGCATGGAGGAAGATGGCTACGGTAAGGTCTTTGTGATTGCACGTTTTGCACATTGTAACAACTGCGATCAGTGGTGCTGTCTTGTTGGGATTGAATGCAGAAAATCCGCCACTGTATATAACTGCATGCACTGAGTGGCGTTACACATTATGAACGTGAAAGATAATTAGGTTGCGTAATTGTCGGTGGGTATCAGGGATTTGTTACTGGAGTTGCTTGGTTTGAAGCTGAATTCTTCGGAGTGGAGGAAGCCTTGGAACGGAGAGGATCTTGAGGAGGTCGGGAATAACATAAACTTTGGAGGAGAGCTCTGATGTACGTAGGGGAGTTAGAAGGTGTAGGACATGTGTCGCCATCTTGGACGAGGTCAGATTTTGACCACTACAGATGCCCCTCACTCTTTCTCTTGTCAGAGCCTGCAGATGGGAAATCAGAAGAGTGTAGTTGGTAGGAGGCATTTTAATGCCTTAAGTTTATCTTAATGTTGGTGGGCAGACGAGGATCTGGATCTTAAATGCGGATCTTTAGGATTTAATTGCAGGTTGTACAATTGGCTACCAACTGTCTCATCAGTCGGCTAGATCTCTTTGGGGTCAGATCTTGTATCCTTTCGAATCCATGAGTCATAATGACTGGGAGGTAGGTTTTGTGTTTTGGCGACGACGATTGATCTTCTGCTGATTCGGTTGATCGAAAATCTTGGGACATGGACCAACTTTTTAGGGATTAGAGATTTGAATTAGAGGCGGTTCGACTTCTCTTCCATGTATAAATAAAGTGAAACCCTTTGATGAAAATCACTTCTGCTATCTTCTCTAAAGAAACCCTTACTTCAAAGTTCTCTTCTTTGCTGGGTCACTATGTCTTTTTTTTTTCTTCTTCAGCAGATGGAGGAAGAAAAGAGAGGAAGAAGGTGAAATGGTGGTCGGGCTCTCGCCATGCGGGAGTCTGGTTGGTGCGTCACATTAGTTATCGTGATGAACCTGTTACAGCATATTAGGTAACGTGACAGGGTGTCGCCGTCAGGGGTGACAGGTGGGAGTTCGGCTCTGATCGAAAGTGGTGCTTGTCTTGGGAAGCTCTAGGTTGCTAGCGCGATTCCACGATCGTTCAGTCATGTCTTGCAAGCTTCAGTCTGCTCATACGCCTATTCCTCGTGCCTGGGGATTCTTTTTGTGCAACGAGCAATAGGAAGAGATAATGGGGTGTTTTTGTTGCCGCTCTGCCGATAAATCACTCTCTCTTCCAGAGCCAAACCTCTCCTTCAGAGCACAGGGACATGATGTGATCCTCATCGTCTTGTGTGTCTTGGGGGTTTCATTCTGGTCGGACATTGCTGCCTCGCATGTCTTGCTGGAGTCCGTCTGGAGCCCGAGGCATTGCCATGGCTTTGGAGGGCTTCTTGGGGATTCTTGTCATTCTCCCTGAGATGCGCGGAGGAGGACAGTTTCGATCTGGCTTCCTTGGAGGCGTGTTCCAGGCGGAGAGGGGAGGATCTTTCACTAGAGGAACCTTTATTTTTGTGAAGGAACCTCCCTGAGCTTCTTCTGGGGTATTTAGGCAGTGATGTGAGCAATGAGGTCATGGCTTTCGGTGGACGTTCCCAGGAGGGCATCTTCAGAGTTCGAAGGTGTGGCTGGACGTAGCGGCTGGATGGAGAGATCAAATTGGGATCATCTGTATTTTTTTTTTCAAAAATTGTAAACACAGGAGTGTAATTGAACTCTGTATTAATCTTGTTAGATGTAATCAAGTATGTATTTAAAGGATGTATTCGGAATGGAAGGACTTTTCAGAATAAAACACATGTATTTCTTTGGAATGGAAATGACTATGGACCTTGCCTGGCTTGCTCTTTGGAATGAAAATGACTATGGACCTTGCCTGGCTTGCTTTACCATTAGCTTTTTGAAATCAGAATGATTACGCCTCTTCGGAGTGCTGATCTTTATTACCGACATGCTTAGTCTGTCCTGAGAAGCCTGCGGTGTATCTGAATAGGGTAGTCCAATCAGTAGTACCTGCAAACTCTTTCCTCCGAGTGAAAGAAATCCCCTCAACGGAACTGGAGTTGCTTCTGAGTGCGGAAAATCCCATCAACGAAGCTGTGATCAGGGGCCTCTGATAGGGGTAAATCCCTACTACAGAATAAGGATTCCAAGTGGGGGTGGAACTCACAATGGAGGGAGCCCGTAAGCTGGAGTCTGCATTGTCATCTCTGAGTGGGGAAATCCAATCAGCGGGAGGTGCATACTTTCGGAGGATGATAAATGATGCGCACACAAGCATGCAATGAAACATCTTATATTAAATGTCTGATGCAGTATAATAAAAGTAATAAAAGCTAATACAAATTAAACATTAAACAAATTGGGCTAACAAAACCTTGTACACTCATCTTCTAATCACATGACACTAGTACGTCGAGGGGATAATTCAAACAAGAAAACCTTCATGTGTATATCATATGTCCCGTGTAATTATAGGCTAAACATACAAAATCTGTGTTCCCTCGGAATAAGCAATACATACAAGCATACACAAAAATTGTGTTCAGATAGTACCTGGATGATCGTATCTTCTCGGAATGCTTGATTTCTCCGGCCTCTAATTATCTGAAACTAGCACGTCGAGTGGATAATCCAAATAAGAAAATCCTCATGTATATACCATATGTTTCGTGCAATTATAGGCTCTTTATTTGCCTGCAAAATAATTAACAGAAGATGCACATGACATTACTGAGCAAAATATCATACTGTCAATTAATTCATAAATTTTACGATTTCTAAATACGATAAATTTAATTACACAACATGAATAATGCATATTAAATAATCAGTTAACATAATAAATTTATAAAAGAAAACACTCACATGAAATAATACAATAAAACGAACAAAAAGAATAAACAAACAACATAAGCACTCACTAATTTAAATTGATAAAGAAAACACTCATATTGTTGTTTAATTTGTTAAAAAGGATAAAACACTCACCTGGGTTTCACTTTTTATTATTATTCATAAATATTTTTCTAAACAAACAATTAATCAATATAACTTTCTAAGAATTAATAATTACATACTAAAATATTTTATAATATACTTTCATGCAATCATAAGCTGAACATTTCAGTGCATAATCTTTATCAAGTGATAAAATAATTTAATTCATGGAATTAAATGAACAATGTAAATATTTAAACCTTAAATAAATTACAAAATACAATAATATGCATAATAAAACACTATTCATTTACGGACAAGAAAAGACACATAAAAAATGAAAACACTCACCTGGTTTTTCACTGAACTGGATATTGAGTTATATTGTGAAGTTCGAAAATGTATAATTAATTTAATTTGGTTTACATAATTATTATAAAATATCATGGCTTATATTATTTTAATTTATTTCGCTGCTAAAGTAATTTTAAAGAGTTAAAAATTCAGTTTGTGATTTTACGCAATTTTTCTAGATTTTTTTGAATTTATTTCCTTCTGAATTTAATAAGCCTAAAAATATTGAAAATTCTTAATGGGTCTATTTGCTACAGTAATGGGTCTGGACTGCTACAGTATCGGGTGTGGGTCTGCTATAGTGCTGATACAATAACCTTTTCTAGTTTACATTGTATCTAATATTTCATTTTTTTCTTTTCTTTTTTTTGATGATAAAATTGTAAAAATTAAATAAAAATAATGATAATTAGGAGGCACTTCTTGGGCGTTCGTACATAATTTTGTCAGGTTTTTAGAGTAAGTTTTACATGATAAAATTAGTTAAACAATACAATGTGCTCAAGGTGTTCGGTGAAATGCCCGAATGAAAGAAAAATCATATAATCAAAATACACTCATCAGAATCGCTTTCCTTCAGTCTGAATTGTTCCTCCTCACGTCCAGCAAGCCTGACCCTCGCCTAGATTGGGTTTGAGAAGAGGTGTAGGAAAAAGAGATTTATATGAAAGAGGTTTTGAGTTTTCTCTTTTTTCTTTTCTTTCTTTAGGGATGATGGGCAAATGAGATGGTGCTAATTTATTAGGTTAGGATTAGAGTTCAAATTTTTTTTGTAGGTTACAAATAGTAGATTAGGTTGTTTAGAAGATCAATAAGGTAGGATCTTATGAGATTTTTGGTTAAAAATTTAAAATTTGAAATTGACTTTTAATTCACTTTAAACAGATTCAAACCCAATCTAAGCCACACGCCAAAGTGGCATACTAGTTTGGGAATTAGGATTTGATATAGGAGAACTTGGTTTCAAAACATGGCATGTACAATTTAAACACATTTTTTTTTCACTTCTATTAATGTCAATATTATTATTATCATTATTATTTTTAATTTGAGTATTGTCTAATGAGGATATTACAGATGTCCCTCCAAACCTGAAATGAACATACTTGTGGACTCGCAATGACACACATGTTAGCCCAAAATTTTAAAAGATTCAACAAAAATTGGGTTGCTTCCCAACAAGCATTAAGTTTAATGTCTTTAGCTAAACATCCTACATACTCAACCTCTAGGAATCACCTTCCTATATTGGACCAGAATATTAAATCATTTTCGTTTATGGTCCATGAAGTCGAATAATGGTGCATCCAAGAATAAAAAAATGTGTCCAACCTTTATGATGTGGAGTGCAAAGGTCTTTGAACAATGTGACATATGCAGGTGTTGTTTAGAACATCTAGGACTGGAATGTTAAATTTTTTCTGCTTAGATGTTCCTAAAAGTCGATCCATCTTAATCTTGTCGTCGTTGAAAAAGGAGGGCTGATCTAAACATTGGGGTAAAAAAGCATAGGACACAAGATATCTCAATGGTGGTCTCAAATTGATTCCTCCTGATTTTGCTGTATAAAGGTAGCTGTAAAGGTATGTCGTCTTCTAAATTGTCTACTTGACCCTGATCCTTTTCTTCTGTTTCATCATCCTCAACCTGGATTTCAAATTGACTCTCAATTCCCACATGTTAAGTAAAAACATTGAGTTGTTTATCCCTAGAAAGAATTTTCGCAATGAGTCAATCAGTTAGTTCCATTTGGGGTTCTAGCTCAACATGCGATTGATTAAATTCTCGTGATTGATTCATGATGGTTTGAATGCTTGTCATCAAGGTTTGAATATTTTGAAGCATAGGCAAGACTTTATCTTCAAATTCAGCTCTTCGCGTTGGTTGTGAAAATTGGCAAAGCATGCCTGGTTGTTGGAAATCCTGAGGTGGGGTGTGAAAATTATGTTCATAAATAGGTACATAAATAGACTCATATTCGCTCAAATGTGGGGGTGAATGGAACACTCTGGTTTGGTGCCTGCCATGAAAAATTTGAGTGATTCCACCAGTCATGATTGCAAGTGTTCGCGACATGATCATTATTTGTTTGAGTATAAGATTGTGTTGTGTTTATATGATTTTGGACAAATTCAGGGTATTGATAAGCACATGGGCACTCTAAGATAGAATGACTTAGACAGTCGCATATGGGGCATGGTTCTCGAATGCGAGGTATATGTGGTTGCTCAAGGGATGAAAACTAGTCAAGTTTCTTATTCAAAGTATCAAATTGATCAGAGAAATTCGACACATCATACATTTTTACTTTTCAAAATCAGAACTTTTCAAGCCACAAGCACAAACAATTAACTTTTTTTTTTGTGGCAAAAACTAGCAATCAATAATCAATTCCTAAGAACTAAGGTTAATCCTAGACACAACTAGACAACTCCTTATTGATTTAGACTGATTGCATGCATACCGTTTAAGCCCGTCAAACAAGCGATTTGTCTCTTTTTCTAGATCGAGTACTTGCTATTTTCATCATCCTTTCTAAACGAGGAAGTTCCTCGATCTTTCTCCAGGCCTAGCACCGCCGCAATGGCTAAATCACCTTTTCTAAATAAGAAAGTCCTCTCGCAAGCTTGAAACTGCTCACTGGAGTTATCCTACAACGGGTCCACCTAATTGAGCTCAAAAGTCCTTACGGGTCAACGTCTAGTGATTATTTAACAGACTTAGGTCAATGCAAATGAGGTGGGTGATTTTTAGGTCAAGGAAGGGTGATGAAATTTTCACTTATGTTGTTTATGAGTTATTCCCTTAAGATATGTTAATTATGCAACAAATCAAATGCAACAACTATTTGTCCTTAACTAAAGGCATGAAACTGTGCAAAAAAAGATTTGTTTTTTTGGCAGTGAAGGCAACCCTGCAGAAGTTGGTAGAATAAAAAAATTCCTAAATGCAAACTAAATGATGTATGTCCTAAGGAAGATTAGTCTCTACTCTTGAAATGTCATTTTTATTTTGGTGTAAGTTGTGATGATATATTTTTAATTAATGAAAAAAGAAAAAATAACAAAAAAGAGAGTATTTGATTGGATTTGTGAAAGTCAGGAACTCCAAGTGAAGCCACCAAGCGGATCTTTACTTTTGCTCCTCCAGTAGCGCTTCATTGCTCCGTTGTACTTGAGAAAGGAAAAAAATAGTTTCTATCTTTAGTAAAAAAACAAACAAAAATCTCCCCGACGACGTCGCCAAAATTTAATCGCTTAAAATCAGTTATCGTTAAATTCGAAAAAATGATACAAATTAAAATTCAAAACCAACCATTGCAAGCGAGTATAGTAGTGAGTCCAAGTCAAATTCACAGAGAGATTTTGTTGCTAAACTTGATTAAAGACAGTTAAAAAGAATGATGAATGAATATTTTTATTTTTTTATATTTAATATTAACAACTAAGTTGATTCTAAACCAATCTAAGTAAATTTCATTTTTTAAGGAGATTATAATTTTTAAGATTCTCAGGTTTAGAGTCAATCTACGTTTCATAGCTTGGATTCTTGGATTTAATTCACTCACCTCGACATATCCCAACTTCTGTAATATTACATCAACAATTATAAAATATCTCGGTGATAATGAAAAATAAAAAATTAATATCTAAAGAATATCTCCTAGACATAAACTATCTTCTAATTACTACTAATCCTTAAAGTCATAACCTATCTCGGATCTAGTCCTAGGCATAGATTATCTCCAATTAACTAGCAATCACTAGAGCTATAGTCTATCTCAGTATCAATAAATTAAAACATTAAGAATACATAAATTCAATCATCAAAAAGTATTAGTTAAACACAACCATATCACGCAGATATCATGATAACCCAGGAATGAAAGTTTAGTTGCTCAAACTTTAATAAATTTTGCAAAACTCGTAATAATTCTTTTCATTGCAAACTAATATCTCGAGCTTAATACAAAAGTACTGCTAAAAATAGAGAGACAAAGATTAAAGAGAGATAAAATTTAGTCTTCCTTCTTTTCTGTTTTCTGAACTGAAGTGAACTCTTCCTCTTCTCGGATATGAACCGCGAGCACTTCTTGCTGGTTTTGGACCTTGCTGCGAGCAGTACTCCTCAAGGCCTCTCTAATTTTTGTGTTGCTGAGCTCCCCTTTTTCTTTACCCCATGGCTCTTTTTATAGCTGCTGATGCTTAGGGATTGGTTGAAGTTGGTTGAAATTCAGTTAGGATTTGATATCATCTCTTTATCTCTTTGAATCTCATGAATTTATTTCATAAAATCCTTCCTTATCCTTCTTCTGTTATTTGAGATCGGCTAAATCCTTTGTGTTGCTTTGCGGTTGAGATATGAGATTTGCTTGTTGTTTGTGATTGAGGTTGTTGAGTTTGTTGTTGGCTGATTTTGTAAATCAAGTTGGGTAATATCTTTAAGATATCTGCACAAAAATCAACTAATTAGGGTCTCAAATTATAATAAATATTAGATTCATCAGAGCGCAGAGATGTCCTCACCGCAGTTGGGGACTTTAGCGAGTTGGCTTTGGAAGCAGCCGATGTAGGATTTGAGGCTATCAACTTGCCTCTTTCTGACGGAGAGGAGATGATGGTTGTTCTTCTTAGCCTTCCGGCGAGAAGCGTACTGAGTGAGGAGCACTTTGGTTACCTTCTCGAAGTTTTGAAAAGAGCGGGGTGGCAAAGAGAATCTGAGGCCACACCTTTTAGACTGGAAGGTAAGGTGAGACATATGAGCAGATAGTTGCGAGAGTGGACTACCATTTTGCTTCGAAAATGCCTGATGTGTTGAACTGGGCCTCTCACTCTAGAGTAGTGATCGAAATTTGAAGTTGAGAACTTCGAGAACTCGCACTCTAGGATTTCTTTGGAGAGAGAGTCAGACTTTGACAGTTGAAAGCGTTGGACGGCTTTGTAGTTTAGCCGCCGCGACTCGTCTTTTGATTAGCTCGTTGAGGGCTTGAAAGTCGGGAGATCTATTGACTTTGGGCTCGTTTTTCGACTGCGTCGGTGTCTGGTTGTTCTGAATGGCAGCGATTTAAGCCTGAAATTGGTTGTTGAGTTGCCTCAATGCCTCATGTTCGCGGATGGCATTCTCGCGGTCGAGAACCACCTGCTTTGGTTCACGATCTGACTGGGCTTGTTGTTTCTTCATCTGCTCTTTTATGTGGGCGAGCATCTGAAGGAGCTGGTCTTCGTGCTGATGAGGTGGTTGGACATTTTCGGCTGCCCCTGAGGGGAGGAGCCAGTGTCCTCGGTGGTACGTGACTGATCGACGTCAGCCGGGGGTCCATGCCCCAAATAGTGCTGATGCCCTTGCCCTTTGATGTGTCATCGTTGAGGGTGAAAATTTGCTTTTTTCGAGCCATCAGCGCCGTGTAAGAGGCTTTTTGAGAAAGGTTTTGTGCTGGATGACCGGGAGATTTTGAGTGTGGACAAAATGAAAGCACCAGTTTGTGGTGGTGATTTTCACCACAAGTGATTAGACGATCGATCTTCACCGCAAGCGAGGGATGTAGTAGGGTAGTGCACGCAAACAAAACACAACACAGAAAAGAGACAAGATTTTACGTGAAAGCCCTTAATTGGGAAAAATCACGGAGGAAGAGCTTCACTATAATTCTCAAATGACATGAATTACAGGAATCTGGGGATGTCAAGAGTCCAAGTTTAAGAGTCTTAAGAGGTATTCTTGAAAGTGTCCCATTCCTTCCTCCTTTTCTCACTGGAGGTGGTCTACTTATCCTTGAGTGGGCTAGGCATGGAGGACGACGGTTATGGGTGAGGTCTTCGTGATTGCACATTTAACGGTCGTGATTAATGGTGTTGCTTTGTTGAGATTGCATGTAGGGAAATTCGTCGCTATCCATATCTGCTCGCGTTGAGTGGCGTTACACATTATGAACGTGGAAGATAATTAGGTTGCGTTAGTTTTGGCATGGATCAGGGATGATCTGGTTCGGAGCTGAAGTCGCTTGGTTCGAAGCGGAAGAAGCCTCGGAGCGGGGAGGATCTTGAGGTCGGGAATAACATGAACTTTGGAGGAGAGCTCTGATGTACCTCAGAGAGTTGGAACTTGGAAGGTGAGAGACACGTGTCACCATCTTGGACGGGGTCAGATTTGACCACTACAGTAATGTACTAACCCTAATGTAAGATGCATAACTGTATTATAAGATAAATTGACGCAACAAGTACATCTGTAAAATGCTTGTAGATTTTTCCTATATATCGTGTCAAATCATAAGATACATATTGCATATCATAAGATATTGACAACACTGGATATTTGATTGGGTCAATTGCTACCCCTATGTTAGTTTCCCTAAGGAAAATGTTCTAACAATTTAACCCATTCAATTCATAAATTAATGTAAAGCTTGACAAATAAACATTTCCAGATCCAGCTGCCATGGGAGGGTCAGGTGGAAGATACAAAAGATTGCTAGTTAATACTTGTTGGTCACATCCAACCAAGATAAAAAATTTCAGATTTCTTTTACTGGAAAGTTTTTATAATGTCTCGTTTATCACTAACAAACCATAATTTTTCTCCCATTTTCTTTAACACAATCCTAGAGCACAAAATATATAAAAAATTAAAGATAGAAAGGTACATTGTATATATAGGGAGAATAATAAAGTGGCTGATTGTGCTATTTCACATGCTATTTTCAAGATTTCATCTCCATCTTTTGCCATTCCTAAGAAGGCCCGGAGGCTACAATTTTATTTTATTTTATTTGTTTAGGGATTGATCTACTAGGTTTATCTGCATTACATAGATCTAGAATTAGGAAATAATCTTTTAGCTGTTAGATGCACCAAGTAGGACTCTTTTGGTGTGTGAATTATGCAGTCAGGTTCCACTCTTGTTGGATGTGTAAAAGAGTGCTCCTCTTTAGGAGTGTGAACCATGAGGTTAGGCTCCTTGTGTTTTGTATCAAATTTTGTTCTTAATAAATAGACAAGGTCTGTCCAGGGTTCCAGCGAAGTCGCAGCTATTAAAAAATCCACTTTTAAGTGTACGCATGTGTGTTTGAAACTCTTTTGTACTCATTAATCTTTGATTCATTTTATTAGTATCTTCAGGATGAACGGGTAAAGAAGATCTCTACCTTGCGAAGCGATTTTACATGTATTTTTTATCCTACCAGTGCAGATATACCTGGTGGTTGACCTGATCTATTAGAGCAAGGACACATCCCTTTCATGGATCTAAACTTTTTTTCTCAAAGATAGAGCCATCAAGGGCTCACAATAATGGATGTTAAACTGGATTTTCTCAAAGATAAAGGCGTTGAACAAGGTTTGATTGCAAGACCAGTTCACCATTGTGACGGACCGTGCTTCTTGTATGTCTTTCTTACTCTAAATAGTACTGGCACAGTAAGATTTCATCACGGGCATCCTAAAGAGCAGCTTGCTGCCTGTTTTCATCTCTGTATATTTCGAGTACTTGCAGAAGCTTGTATATTTCTTCTGTTATGTTTATTTTTGACAGTTATAGACATTACTACAGTTAATCTTATTTTTGTTAAAATTTTTTTTTTCAAACTGTTATGTTTATATTTCAATCGGTGCATCCATCATTTGTATAACATAACTTCATTGTCTCCTCTCTCTCTCTCTTCTCTACCCAACCAACATGGCTAAATGATATACCCACCTAATATTTTCAAGTGGCAGTGCAAAGTTAGATATTCCAATTAGGTTTGCAATGATAGGGACAACAGGGAATGACATTTCTGAAATTTCTAGAAGCTCACTGGTTCCATAATTAGGTATCAAATATCAATATCTAATGATGCTGCGCGTGTACCTCAAAGACATAATAAAGATTCTGTCCGTTGGGTAAGTGATGGATTTTCTTCCAGTTGCAATATTTCTTTTCTTGTTTTATCTATTTATGCATAGAAAATATTAAAGGTCATTTCTTTTATGGTTAAGTGAAGTGTTGCCAGGTGAATGTCCACTAATGTACGTTCAGTGGGGAGCTATTACATAAGGAGTGCCACAAAAATGTGGAAGCCTGCGTCTTATGTTACTCATGGAAGTTTTATGCATATTGGTGGTGATGACGATGACTACTGCAGTAATTGGGTGTTGCCCATTCTTCCATGGAAACTGATAGCTTCACATAGTGGCGGGTGGGTGCGGATTGATGGCTACATCCGAGTGGACAACCTTGTGAAGCAGCCGTGGAGTTTGTAATGCGACGAATGAGTGCATTAAGTGCAATGTCAACGACAGTGTTGCGTGTTGAGTTATGCGATATAGCCCAGTCGTGGATTTGAGCAAGTTACATTGTGGAGTGCTTGGGGGAGCGGAAGGGGATGTTTTCTTCTATGAGTTAAACACTTGCTTCTTTTGGTGTAGAGAAGTAAGTGGTCCTAGTCCCCATCTGCGCTTCTCCTGCTGCGAACTTCCATTCATCAATGTTCAAAATATGCATGATGTGAATCAGTTATGGTGAGGGTCATGATAGGGACTGAAGAGCAGAGGCCATTGGTCTTGTCTTGTGGTACACTGGCCTCACAATTCCTAAGTGAAGACTACGAAAAAGGAACAGCCGAGGTTTGGTCCTTGAGTTATGCTTTTACTTTTCTTCAATTATATTTCCACGCCTGTGCACTGCGTGTGCAAGTGCAAAGGTTTAATGAGAGAGATGGTGTTTTTCCTCATTTTCTTATATGAGATGCAGGCAAAATTAGGGCTCACCAAAATCGCTATTTATTCGAATTTTCTTTGCTGAATATATGTTGGTACAAGCCGTTTGATTGCATTCATCTACTTCATCTACGGTGTTTTACTTCTGTATGTGAGCAGTAGTAACTCTTTTCAATTTGTAAAACAGTGAAAGACGAGTGTTGGATTCAAGAACAGGCCGGGGGTGGCAACACCGACTTCAATCATGCCATGCCATCCCTCGAGCCAAAATCCAACATAGGGTCTAGTTGATTCTCTCTTCTTGTGTTATGGTCTGGCCTTGAAATTATTAGGGTTGATGTACTGAGATCACACTTGCTGTTTCTGAGATGGTGGGCAGTTCAGTGGGGTTGGCTATATTTGGCTTGCATAGATTCTTCGTCTGCTGCATAAGCTGTGGTCCTGGGGAACATAATTGTGGCTATCATGATGAGGCGGGTACTGTAGGTGCACCCGCAGCTAATTGCTGTCGATCAGAGATCAATCGGCCTTTCTTGTGAACAAGTTCTCAGTTTTTGCTTTCATCGCTAAGTCAGTCTCGACGAAGGAAGAGATAATGAGAAAAACAAGGAAGAGATAATGAGAAAAACACGCGCAAGAGAAAGCCACAAGTAGACTCAAGTCACTCATTCAAGAGGATCGAGTGTCTGAATCATATGCATGCACTGCAGTAGACTATCTCCTTCATGGGGTTATGCTGTTGAGTAAGTCCCCAATAATAGTGTGACAAAAAACGCAGTGTAGCAGAGTGAAGGGTGCAAGACTGGGCAAGAGACTATGATGAAGAATATGACTGTAGTAATTAAATTCACAATGTGGGCAAATAACAACTGTGTGTGAGGATAGAGATAGTAATTCATCGTCTTTGTAAAATCCACTCTCCCCTCCAGATCTCTCTCTCTCTTCTCTCTCTCTCTTTCCACAAGCCATCGTCGTGTCGCTACTAACCTGAACATCAAGATAGTGACTGAGGACTGGTAAAACTCTCCCTATGACATTGCTAGTTAGAATTATGATTATTAAACTTTTAATATAACTAGGTGGCGGGCTTAAGTGATTCGATGGGATTATGCAAAAAGTACCAAATGTGAAGGACTAATACCATAACAAGACCAATTTTGGGAACTAAAACTCATCATATCATGGAGACTTGTTATCTTGAAAGAGTATAGTACTGGTGCTCCACATGTTTAAAACATTTTTTGTTTTTTGACATATGGGGCCAACATCATTACACCTATAATGTAGACCTGATTTCGGTTCCGTAACCGGCGGTTTCCGATTCCTCCATATGAGGAACCGGACCGGGACCGGCCGGTCCTGTACCAATTTTGATTCCGGTTCCACGTTTGTTGGAGGGCCTTGAGCGCAGGCCCCGACCTCAGGCCCAAAGGTTCATTATTGCTGAGTAGCAACGGCAAGCCCAAAGGGCCAAAACAAAAAATATCGGTTCCTGAACCGTAACCGTCGGTTCTGGTTCTTAAAATACAAAACCGGAATCAGACTGGTTAGGGCCCGATTTCGATTCGGTTTGAAATCGGGGAATCAGCGGCCCGGTCTGGTTTCGATTTTCATTCCACGGGTCCGGTTCGGTTCGCCGATTCGAACCGGAACCGTGGTCGGTTCTACCATAATGATGAAATTGTTTGTCCTATGAGAAGAGAGTAATTTATGGAGGAAGAAAAAACTAAACTAGCTTTATTGAATTTTTGACTCTAAAAATTTCTCATACAAAATTGAGCCCTCTAGCGCTATATATATAAAGTGTTGGCCCAGAGGCCTTCCACTCTAGTTTTAATGATGATTAACTCATGTAGTTATATTTACTAATAATCTTGTGATGTTTAGTTTCAGATACTTAACCAAGATATTAGTAGGTGATTGCTTCAACAAAGGAGTTTTGGAGTTTTTCACATGGTGATTCAAGAGCCCGAGCGTCAAAGTACATATCTAGCACTCGTTGGAGTTAAGCTCGGTGGATCACGGTTTGGATCGAGTCGGCTTGAAGACGGAGTTCGTCAAGTAAACTTCGGTACATAGTTTAGGTTATGTTTTTAGATCCATTTGTAAAGACTAAATAGTGTGATATGCTCAAGTTCACAACACACATACTTGTTTCTAGTTTTCATGTTTATTGATTTTCGGTTTTTGATTTAATCGATCTTGGTTTTCATGAATAGATAGTATCAATACAAATTTACATGATTTAATGTATATTAGATTTGTTTTATATACATGTATGCTTTAGATCTTAGACAAACTTATTTTGATATGCCTATTCATGTGTTTGGAGTTTTGTTTTTTAACAAAACATATTTTCGGATTTAATATCAAAAACATTACTATATATCTTTATATGTATATTGGAGTATATCCATATACTACATGCCTAAAATTTGTTTCAATATCATGTTTTTGTATTTGGATGAGTTTTGGACAAAACAAATTTTCAATTCAAAAATCCAAGTTTTGGAAAATATGGATTTTGGTTTTCGGCAAAATTTCATAACACAAAAATGGTTCAAATTGTTTGAAATATGTGTTGAATTTTTTCACACATGTTTGTATATCAAAGTATTATAATAAAACTATTTTTGTGGATTTTTAGAGATTTTATGGGATTAAATAGGATAATAAAAACCAAGTTTTTCAGTCCCTTATCTCAGCCTGCCAGGCTCTGGCGGTCGACCGTTCCAATCGACCGGACCAGGAGCCGGTCGACCGGAGCGGTCGACCGGACGTGCACAAGAATGTGCACAAGGTCGTGTCAGTTGGCCAGTTGACCGAGCGGTCGACCAACTGAAGGCAACCCACTCTCGGGTTGCCCCGGTCAACCGGGCGGTCGACCGACCAGAGAGCCGTTGCTCTCTGGTTCAGGGCCCGGTCGACTGGGCGGTCGAACGGAAGGCTCAACGGTCAAAAAATTTGACCGTTGGCCGGTCGACCGGAAGGCCAATTCTGGCCTTGTCAGCTGCCAACGGGTAGATTCCTTTTGGGGTTATAAATACCCCAAATGGGGTGTTTTGGTTAAGATTTTTAGAGTGAAAAATTTCAGATCTTTTCTAGTGTTTTAAGCAAAAAGTTTTGAGTTCAAAATTCCTATTCTCTATTTTATTTTAAAGTGTTTTTATTTCAAAAAAATAGTCTTTTGGGAATTGATTTTTGGTCTAAAAATTCTATATCTATTTGGTGTTTTTCCCAAGTGATTTTCTTTGATCAAAACATTTTGTTTTCCACACTTGAGCTATATCATTCTTTCCTATCTATAGGATCTTTTATTTGTGAGAAAATTGGTTTGTGGTTGAGATATACCACCAAGTTGTAAACCCTCCTTACTTGTGTTATCCCTCTTGTGTAGAGGTTGATTTTGGAGAGGTGGTTGGCTCCCTCTAGTGAGAGGTGAAGATTGGTGTTTGGGTCCCTCTAGTGAGAGGTGGAGTTTATCGTTGAATCCCTCAAGTGTGAGGTGATTGTTTTGTATTGGCTAAGTGCCTACCCCTCTTATGTGAGGTGGTATTTGTTGTGGCTTTGTGCCTAGCCTCTAAGTGTAGAGGTTGTTTTGGTTGAGAGAGGAGTTGTGTACTCCATATTGTATTTGCCCCAAATCCTCAGTGGAGGTTCTCTGTGTGGGAGTCCTGTGTGGACAAGTGGATTGGAAATCCTTCTGTGTGAAGGCGGGGATGTAGAGTTGTGTGCTCGAACCTCGAAACATATTCGTGTGTTTGTGTTTGATCCATTATCTCTCTAACTCTCTTTTTATATTGTGCCTTGAATCATTCATATTGTCATACATACATTATATGCTTGACTTGTTTGTGTGTACCTCACTTGTGCTTAACCACGAGAGCTTCATATAGCGCCTCAACTCTTATTCAGATGAATTAAGAGGAGTTAGTTCAGAGCCCTTCACCGGGAATTCGGCTACATTCGTTGGTTGCATTAAGTGTAGTTACAATTAAGTTTTAATTTCCGCATTTAGTTCATTAGATTAGCAGTACACCTATTCACCCCCCTCTAGGTGTATTTTCATAAAGGAATACAAATTCTTTAATCTCCTACTCCTATACAAACTCTAATAACTAAATATTATAAATACAAGTAAACTCCAAATAAATTGAAACTCTTACTCTAATCATGACTAGACTTTGGCTCCAAATAGAAAATTCTCTCAATAGAAACTCTTCTAAATAGAAACTCCTAATTTGACTACTCTTTGATCGAAACCCAATATTAATATGATTTGGAATTATATTATATTTCAAACATTCTCCCTTGACTCAATTCTTCCATAAAACTCACGTCGAGTAATATTTGCAAAATTCATAAAGATATCCTTGAATATCTTAGCGAAATTGTCGGCTTGATCTCAATCTTGGATGTATTATAACTTGATCTCCTCTTTCTTCACTTACTCTTTGTAGAAGTGTCGAGTAATATGCAAATTCTGATAAAAGTAACTTCATCATTGTCATAATTGTAATGCGTTGTCGGCTTCTTTTCATTTTCTTTTTTCACTTAACTCCTGCTAGCTTTTCACCATCCAAAGTAAGAATTCTCATTCTATTCAAATGAATAGACTTGCCTTCTTCATTCATAATTTCTCTCTTTGACTTTGCACAAATTTTTTCTTCTTTAGATTTTTCTCTAAACTTTTTACTTTATATCTTCTATTGTAACAAGTAAAATTACTCTTACCTCTTCTTGTCTTTGCCTTTGGACTCCGTCTCGAATCTTTTCTTGATGAGAACAATGATGCTCTTCTTTGATACTTTTGTTCTCTTCCTTGATGTTGTGGTTGTCTTACAGAGAAGATATCATGTCTCTTTTTTGCTAATCTTCATGACTTCTTATAAAGTCTTTTTCACTTTATACTTATTTCTTTTTTATTGAAGCGAACATGAACTGAATTGTTTGATTTTCTACGCTTCTAAAATCAGCATTGCTTTGCCCTATTCCATGGTTGTAGCTACCACTTAATCATGATCTTTTCTTTTCTCCTTCTAAATCTTTCACTTCCTGTTGTTCTTCATCTTTTCTCTTTCTTCTTCCTTTTTTCTTCTCTCTTTTCTTCTCTTTTTTTTTTTCATTCTTCTTCTCATTCTTTTTCTAATTCTTCTTCTCTTTCTTTTGATGTTTTTTCTTCTCTTTCTTCCACTTCCTTTTCTTCTTTCTCTTCCAATTCGCCACTTTCTTCTCTCTTGTACTCATGGATTTACATACACTTTGTGAGTTGATCTTCTATAAAATCTTCTATTTCTTGAACTTCTTCTGTCTTCCTTTTGAGCTCGTAGATTTTTTGAACTTCTTCTCTCTCCTCTTTGAACTCGTAGATTTCTTGAACTTTTCTCCATTGCTTCCTCGAACTCTTTGACTTCATGAGTTGTCTCTGTGTTTCTCTGTTCATATTTCTTCTGCAAAATATCCTGCAAAATATTTTGATATTGCACCTAGGATGATGTTGAAAGTCTCTTCCATGATATATTAGGCAAAGAGCAAATTTGTCTCATGTGTTTAAGTCATCAAACGAGTGCAGTTATTTAAACACAAAGAAGTGATAAGTAGACCCATTAATTAGCAGACCCAATAAATTAGTAAATAGACCCCCCCCCCCCAAAATTACTCTAAATTGAAATCACTTTGGGGGGGGGGGGTGATAGGTGATGGCTAACACTAATGAACAATTATGGCAACCAATGCGGAATTAAAAAATCTAACACAGTATGTAAAGCAATAAGCAAGTATTAACACAAGCAAGTAAAGAGAGTAGAGTTGAGAAAAAAATCTAAACGCAAGCACCAAGATATGTTTTGAGGTTTTGAGCCACTTGCTCTACGTCCTTACCTTCACCACAATGAAGAATTTTCACTAGAACTTGACTCTCTTACAAGCAACGTCCAATCCCACAAGATCCGGAACAACTACTCGAGCCGTAAGCTCAACTGAGGCCGCAACCTCAACAACCTCAACAATACAAGAACTGGTGATCTCTTCAAGACCACAAATACTCAACAACACAATCCTATAATCTTGGAGTAGAGAATGGAAGATTATGTAGGTGAGAAAGCTTGTAGAAGATTGAAGTGTAGCTCAAAGCAAGGAGAGAGGATTTTGGTAAACTGGCCTCCATCCATCCATTCCACCAACCACCAAAAACATGTAAGCATAATCAAAACATGTAAGTGTGATGTAGGATGTAACCATATAGGAAGCTATGGATACAAAAAATAAACTAAAGCAAAGATAACCCTTATTATAAATCCACACAAAGTCTCATATCATAAATGCACACAAAGTCATATCCAAGCATAAGAAAACTAAGTCATATCAAAGTTATACAAGCCATTGTTCATTGTTTTTGAAATAAACTAGAAATATATAAAAAGATAAACATAAACATTCTCCCAAGGCCTAAAAAATTCCTATATATCTCCCCCTTTTTGTTAACATCAAAAAGGTGGGATCACTCCTGATCTCCGATGAAGTCTGAGTTAGGTGCAAAGAGGGGATGTCTGGCAAATCAATGACCGAACGATAAACATCTGTCGATTCTGAAGGTGCAATCCAAAGGTCGAACAAAAGGCCAGTACCAGAAGAGACTGACAATATCCCTGAGGCACGAGAAGATGCCACTCATTCTTGGAGTTAGAGACGTTATTGTACTGTTGGAGATACCAGACAACTAAGCAAATATATGAGATGTCATTATGAAATTCTTCTTGATTTATAAGAATCCTTTTGTAGGAAGAGGAGAAACTGAGCTCGAGTGAGTTCATCTTGTCCACCAGAACATAGAATGGATCAGCAGAGGAAGATGAAGCAGAGGCAAATTAAGGAGGAGGAGGAGCCTAGGGGACATGGGCACGAGTGCCTGGTTGCATCCTCTTAACGAGTGTACGATCAATATCAATAGAGGGAGCAAAGGCAGTCTCGCAGGAACATCAATTTTGAGATACTTGAAGAGATGAGTGATCATCATCCCATAGTGGAGATTCCTATCCAGGATCAAAAGATGTTCTGAAAGTATGATATCAATAATAAGCTAAAGGATTTGGACTCTAATGCCTTGCATAATGCGATATATCAGGAGAGGAGCGCAACCCCTATCATGACTATACTCGTCCAATTTCGAAAGAAGATTGCAAAAAACGATCTTGGTTAGAACTTAGGCGGTGAGAGTGTAATACTACACCTCCTCGTTCTTCACCAAAGCAAGGTTGTCGTCGTTGTGAAGCAATTTGGAAGTAGTAAGAGGAGACTCATCCTTGGGATAGTTAAAATCTTCTAAGTCAAAGTGGAAGATATCAGCGCCTTCACATGATAAATGAAAAACTCTTGAGAAAACTTCTAAGAAAATTTTAATGTCATGATTCCCGACTCATAGAACATAACAACAAGGTTGAGTAAACTTATTCTCTTATGGATACAAAAATTCTAGAAAATTTGCCCTAAGAATTTAGGCTAGATTGAGATGCTCAAATCAGTGAGCACCACAGATCTATCACAGATGGCTGCTTCTTCCCAAGAATGGAGTGAAAATACCTAGCACTATCAAAAACAAAGTGTCCAAGATTTGATGGTTTGGCTTAAGGGTCGGATTTCTTTGACTTTTCAGATTTCTCATGCCTAGCTCTCTTAAAAGACATAATGAATCAAAAAATTGAAGAAATATAGAAGCTAGATCCAAGAAAGAACTTGAAAAAAGAGTGAAATATAGAAATTTTACCACAAATAAATAGTGAATTCCTCCATAAGATGAAATTCCCTTGAAATGTTTGAGAAATATTAAGAACAAATTGCTAAATTTGAGAGATTTAGAGGATGGGTGAGGAGAGAGTTCGACAGCAAGTTGACGAGAAGATAGGAAAATTTGGGATCTACGTTCTAAAGAGCAGTTAATTTAGGCTGATCTCGAGACTCGATCGACTGGGCGGTCGACCAACCTCAGTAACTGCAAATTTTTGCAGTACCATCGGTCAACTGGCGGTCGACCGAAAGAGAGATACAGAGACTATTATAAAATTCTCGGTCACCCGCTCGGTCAACCGACATGGGTTTATAGAGAGCTCTCTCTCAGACCCTCAGTTAACCGGTCGATCGACCGGGACAACCCAAAAAGAAAATTTTATTTGAACAAATAAAAGACTTTGGTTTTCAAAAACAAAATTTGAAAATTTGGTAAAACATTTTGAAATCATATTTAATGAATATCAATAGGAATAAATCATTGTAAATCATTTACACGAGCAAAAAAATATGACTATTTATGTCAAAATATTTTTGCATAATTCTTAAAATAATCATTTTAATACTAAATTATCTTATCTAAAACATATATTAAGCAATAATTTTAGGAAATAAAGTCGTACACCCTTGATAGGCTCTGAACTTCTCCTCATAGTTCCTCTAGATAATGAATTGAGGTGCTCAATTGCTTTCTTGAATTTTTGTGCTTAATAAACAATCATAAAAAAATTATCAAAATACACATATGTATTTTATATCAAAACACATGAATATATGATAATTAACACAACTTATAGACATTAAGCATGGTAAACACATTTAGGGTCTAGTTATCATTATGGTATGCATTCAATATATATATAAAATGAATTCAATACATGTTATCAAGATATATACTAGCAACTAAATCATCAAAATTGTCTAAATGCAAACAAGTACATATGCATGAAAACAGTCAATCAACTTATCATTACTAAGAATGAAATACATGTATAAAGTCTAGATTAATCATCATTTATATGCAATCAATATGTACATAAATAAGTGGAGATGTTACCGATAAGGCCTTAGCTAGCAATCTCCATTTTCAAGGGTGGTGTTCTCCACCATGCTTCTTTGATAGTGATGCATCAAATGTGTTTGTCCTTCAAGCTCTAAATGCACCCGCCATCAAGGCACCAACTTCCCCTAAGTCTTGGAGGAGAACACATCTACATAATGTAAAATCAGTGTGTTCCTTAATACCCATATCTTCTTGGGTCCTTGGGGCTAGTATTCATCCGTATCCAAAGATTGTTGTTCTTTACTTTCAATCTATTATAACAATATTGCCAATAGATAGCTTTTGCGATCACAATGTGTACAAGTCTACACCTTCCCATACATATAAGCATGTAAGTGTTGTGCTTTGTGTACATACTTGGTGTGAGTGTGAGGTGTATGTTTCCCTTGGTTTTTTCTTTGAAAAATATAAAATCAATCTTTTTTTATATCAAAGTCATATTTTTTTCAAAGTCAAATGAAAAACATCAATTCTCTTTTTAATGCAAACAAATTCATTTTTATCAAAAATAATGTTTGGCTTTTGCCCTTGCAAATAAATTTGTAGGAATCAAAATCCTTTTTGGCATTTTCAAAATGAATAGATAAATCCTCTTTTTCCTTGAAAACAATATCTAACTTATTTTTCAAAAAATTTATTTTTCTTTTTCAATTTCTTATTTTGTTCTTTTGAAAACTCATATCTATGTTGTAATTCTTCAAAGAAAGTGGCAAGCTCATCCATGATCAATTCATTATCATCAAGAGTAGTTTCAAGAGATACATTAGTGGGGTCATCCCAATGAGCCATGAAGCATACATTGGAGTGTCTACTTCTTCGCGGATTATCTCTCGGAATCTTCCCAATAAGTTTTCAAAACCTTCTTATTTTGTCGCTTCTTAGAGGAGGTTGCTTTGAGAGACGAGCAATCAACGATAAGATGTCCTGACTTCTTGCAATTATAACATGGACCATTATCCTCTTTCTTTTGATCATTTTCTTCTTGAATTCTTGATCTCTGATAGTTGCTCATCCTTCTCTTTTTGTAGAAAAAATTAACTCTTCTGATGAGCATAGCAAACTCATCATCTTCATCTTCATCCATCAAGTCATCATCCTCTAGTATGGATGGAGAGGCTCTAAAAGCAATATCTTTATTCTTTGTAGGTTTCCTTTCTTCTTAAAGCTTCATTTTCATCTCATGCGTCTTGAGATTTCCAATGAAGTCGGAGAAGTTCATCTCCTCTCTATCATTGAGCTCCTTTAAAGTTGTAGTTTTCACTTCTCAAGATTTGGGAAGAGCTCTAATCACTTTCCTTATCTTTTAATCATTAAAGATATCATCATCTAAGGAAGAAAACCCGATAGCAATCTTAGTAAACTAAATAATTTTTTGTTACTTGTGATGTACCTTTATGGATAATGATCAAATTATTCCATACTTCATATGTGGACTATCAATTAATCACACATGATAAATCATCATCATTGATTGCTTGTATGAGTGCATATTATGCTCTAAAATTAGCATCATAGTCCTTAAAGGTGAATTTTGACCAAGCGTCCTCATCACCGTGAGGTTCAACATACTCTTTGGTCAATACTTTGGCTACTCTATAACCCAAAGACTTTAGGAACAAAGTTATCTTCACTTTTCAAATAGGAAAGTTAAGACAATCAAGATTGAGTGGGGACTTGATACTAGAAAAATCATGTGATACCATAATAGCGTGTGAACAAATAATGTGACAAGCAAATAACGAATTTTTACTCTAGGATGTTAAGCCTAAAAGAAGAGAATCAATTTCTGATTCCAAATGAAATCACCTAGAAGTGGGGTGAATAGGTGATGGCTAGCACTAATGACAAATTATGGCAAAAACTATGAAATTAAAAGAACAAGCTAATACAATATGTAAAGCAATAAGTAAGTATTAGCACAAACAAGTAAAGAGAGTAGAGTTGAGAGAAAATCTAAACGCAAACACTAAGATATTTTTTGAGGTTCAAGCCACTTGCATACATCTCCGCTTTCACTGTAATGAAGGAATCCACTATAATTGACTCTCTTACAAGTAACCTCTGATCCCGCAAGATCCGGAACAACCACTCGAGCCCGTAAGCTTTACTGAGCCCGCAACCTCAACAACCTTCAACAATAGAAGAAATGGTGATCTCTTCAAGATCACAAATGCTCAACAACATAATTTTATAACATTGGAGTAGAGAATGGAAGCTCAAGATTGTTTAGATGAGAAAACTTGAAGAAGATTTGAAGTGTAGCTCAAAGCAGGGAGAGGTATTGGAAGTGTAGCTCTAAACTTGAAAAACTATTTTTTTTAGAAGTCTTTTCAAAATTACTAAAAAATCTTCAAGAAGTATTTAACATTAGTTGATAAGATTTTCTATAGTATTTCTATTTATAGAGGACTCAAATACACTAGAAAACTCAAAATAGCCTTTTGGAGATTAACCAAAAAACTCCAAATCAAAATATAGCCTTTTGAGGTAAAAAACAAGATTAACCAGTCCGTCGGTCGACTGGCTAATGGCTAAAAAAATGGCCGTTACGGACATCGGTTGACCGCTCGATCGATTGAGCTCAAACAGAGAGCTCCTGATTCTCAGTCGGTCGACGGTCGATTGGCCGATCTCAACAAACAAAGAGCACTACGGTTCTGCGATCGATCGGTCAATCGACCGACATGCACGACTTGATAGTTGCATAAGCCTGTGCACATCCCGTCGACAGGGCGGTCGATCAGCAGAGCAAAAATAACTACCTTTGCAAGCGGTTGACCGACCGATCGATCGAGCCAACCAAAACTACAAAAATCTTGTATTTAAAAAATTATTTTGAAAATACATTTGACTGTACTTGATATATATTACCAAAATCAAGGTTATACAAATTTTTTGACAAAGTACATGTGATCAAGGATCAACATGACATATAAACTCTTGAAGTCTCATTTTTCATTACCAAAATCCTTTGAAAATTGGTTTTCTTAAAACTGAATTTCAATATAAATGAAATTCAAAACAAAAACTTTTTTGATCTTTTGCAATAAATCTTGAAATCAATTTTTTTTGTGTGTATAGAGTCTTCCAATCTCCAAACAAGATTTTAAGAAAACTAAATCTTACTTAAGGAAAAATTCTAAATTTGAAATGCTTCAACGCATCCAAACTTGATTCTTTGAGCTTAACTCCTACTTGAGTGTTGATTGAGTTAGAACCTGCACACAGAAAATACAGAATTTCAGGAATACAGAACAAAGTGAGCAATGCTACCGCTATAGTGAGTGGCTATGCGGGTCGTGATCCACAAAGAGGGACTAGCGATGGAAGTTTTTTGTAAATATGTTTAGTTCACAAAAAAATAGTTAAAGTTCTTCTTTCAGTTCTTTAAATGAAAATAAAAATAAGTTATGTTAAATTGTTAAAAAAGTGGTAGATTGAAAGGTGGAGAAAAATAAAAAATGATTTTGTATAAAGAAAGTGAAAAGTAATGAATAGAATTGAGAGATAGTGATGTTGGTGATCTAAACTAAAAATTAAAAAAAATACTTACTTACCTCTTCGGGACCTACTTACCTTTGACCCGTATCGACGATGCACCTTTGTTTGAAGGCGAGTGAAGTATGACAAATAGGATCTTTCCCATTCCCAATTTACATTATGAAATGGAGAGGTAAACTACACTACTATAGGAATGACTATCCATCACCATAAGCCATCAACGGTGCTTGCAAGGGCAAGGCAACTTCGAGGCTATCAGAGTCATTTGAATTCACAAGCACAGAAGAGGGAAGCAAATAAAAACAAGAGTAAAGAAAAAAGAAACTTCGATTTGATTCGAATAACAATGAAAGAAAAAAACTTACTTACACCGATATCACTCTCAGTACAAGTTTTGCTCTCATTCCTCTATGAAACTCTCCTCTCCTCTCAGTTACATAAATAAAATAAAACAAAAAACCTAAGTTACAAACTACAGAATAGTCTAACTTCTATTCTCTGCTTCATCATTCTTTTGCCTTTGATGTGTTGGGTATTTATGGGATAGAAATGGATAAGAAAACGGGTGGAGAGATAGGGGCTATTTCTAAATTTGAATCCTCCCCTTATTTCCAAACTTGATTTGATATGAAAATTTAATTCTGATCTACAAGTTGTTGGCGTGTTGATTGTTAAATATACTTAACAAATGATAAAATTAGAAACAGTTTTCAACATAAGAATTGTAGCCCTTTAAGTCTTCTTTCTGAATCATCTTGAATCATCAGATTTGAGCTTCTGTAGTAAAAGTTATGATTAAAATACTAAAATGTATCCAGTCTAAATCCGAGTCTAAATTGCTTCTTCTCATCCGTTGATCTTCTCTCTATCCATTTGTCCTTTTGAATTTTGAATTTTAGCTTTAGATTTGACGATCTATCTCTTTATTCTCAGCGAAACTGATAAAATCTTATTCTAATCCAATTTTTCTTTAAATTTGGATGATATTATCTCATCTGATATACCCGGTCTTCAGATAAGATGACCTTTAAAACCTCTGAATTAGAATCAATCTCCTTTCTTTTGAATTTCTAGATTTAGTTTGGATAAATCTGTCAATCTTTCCCTTTTCTTTTTTAATTACACTGTACGCTATTAAACACGAAAATACATTAAATAGCAGAGATTTATTTAAATATAAATGCAGAAATGTAACACATATGATATAAAAATATGTAATGCACGTGTACGATCACACCCCCACACCTATCTTTTACTCATCCTCGAGCAAATAAAAAAATGAAATCAAACTAGCCTAACTCACTTTTTGTAGGAATCATGATTGCACTTAGCACGTGCAAGAAGCCATTAAATCTCTAGGCTACCCCTAGAGGTCGAGTTTTGTCTCGTGAGGGTTTTCAGTGGATTACACTCACAAAATCTATAAAGACAGAAAAAACAAAGTTTTAATATTTTGAAAACATATTTTTAAAGAGAAAAATATTTGAAGTATATTGTAAGAATTAAGTAATCTATAAGTTATAGAAAAATTGAACTTTTCATTCTAAACTTAGTCTTTATTCAAAAACTTGTTATCAATCAAGGTAACAAGTCAAACTGTATTCCTCATCTAGTCTATTATTTTACCTTAAGTTATATGCACCTTTGTGACCGTAAAATTTTGACTCAGGGTTCTTTAACTCTAACTGTTATGCCTTATTTTCTTCTTTTTTTTAATTTTTGGTGGTATTATTTCTTAGTTCTATTAAGCTTTCTAATCTGCCTATAAAACGAGCCTTTTGTTGGTGACTCCCAAACTGAACGATCTTAGGGCACCGGGTGAGAAAACACCCCAAGGACTTAAGAACTTGAGCAAATAAGGCCACAAAACTAAGGATTTTATTATATGTACCGCTTTTAGGCGTGAATACTTATACTTTATAAGACACAAATACCCACTTAATCAGAGGGATATATTATAGTATATATATATATATATATATATATATATATATATATATATATATATATATATATATATATATATATATATATATATATATATATATATGCATAAGAATCTTTGTTTTTTTAACCCTTAGTGTGTAAGTGTATAAATTATGCATATTTCATCAAGATAAAAATCAAGACTAAATTACTTTTTTAAATTTTCTTCCTTACACTGGAGATCAGACAAATAATCTTATTTTGACAAGTATAAGAAATCTTAATTATGATTCTTCTATTCTTTAAAATTAACTTAATTTCTTACAAAAAATAAGTCAAAATGTTGTTTCTATTTTCAAAAAATTTTAAAAAGCAAAGAAAATGTGTTTTATTAATATAAAAAGAAAACCTATGTTATGTTTTATTAGAACACTCCCCCACACCTATCTCATGCATTGTCTTCAATGTATGAATGAATACATAGATGCATGAAAAAGAAGAAAGGGAAGGAAAATATTACCTTAAGGTGGTGGTTCCAGTGGTGGTCGGATTGGGCCAAGCGTTGCTACCCAATCAAGATAATGTGGTGGTTCATAGAACCCACCTTTATTGATCTCTTTTCTATATACATAATTACAATCCTCAATATGAATACGATCATGTAAGATCCTATCATGAAACTTATTCTCATTACATGACCAGTTTTGAAAAATCATCACTGATTCATTATGGTCAAAACCTATGTCCAACAAAAGAATGTGACTTGGTAGAATAATTGACTTGGATTCAAGAGTGATAGGTTCGTGGACCATTACTAACTCAGGAAAATTAACTCTGGGTTCGAGAGTCGAATTTGGTTCAAGAGTTGAGTCTAAATCAAAGAATTGAAATTTACATTCTTCTCCCATCACTAGAATGTGACTATCCAAATTTGGTGATTCATTTTCTAGATCTATGGGTACAGAAATAAATGTTGGCTCCAAAAATTGGTCCAAATTGGGTAATGATACTGGAGTCAACATAAAATCAAAAATGAAAATTGAATCACAAGGTTGGGGATCAGGATCGTATTCAGATTCAAGTTCAATCTCATTGAATGAAAAAAACTTGCCAATTTGTTCAAGGTTTGAAATTGGTCAAATTCAAATTTGTGTGATGAAATTGAGTCTTGATCAAAGTGTCTAAGACACCAAGATTCTTCATTCCTATCAATATGGTTAGGGCAATCGGAATGAATGAATCTGTGTTAGGTAGAGTTTTCTCATTCCCATCTTTCACTATGTTGATATAACGACTCATTTGTTCTCTAGCCTATTAATAGATTGCAAAAAAATTATTTTCAGACTAAATCAGGTTTTTCATACCTCATCTGAGTCTATAGGTTCTTCTTCTTGTTGTGGGACTTGGAACATGGAGCACGGATCTTGGATTTGGGAGTCTTGTGAGAATTGTGAGTCCATCATTTTCAGCTTTTGTTCTTAGGACTCAACCATAGCTTCTATACTTTTCATAGCTTGAGATTTTTCTTCTATTAGTTGATCATGACTAGGAAAATTATAGGCTGAATGTTGGAATGGTGTTTGACAATATGACTCGAGGGAGTTATATCCATATTGACTCTGTGAAGAGTAGTGATGATTATTCCAGTCTTGTTCATAGTATTGGGTCTGGGGCATGTATTGATTAGAATAAGACCAATCCGGTACACTAGGTTGGTTAAAGTTATGATATGCCATGTTGGTAATATCTAAGTTAAAAGAGGTCAGGGTGTAATATGGATTACCATTAATTTGAAAAATTTATTGTTATAAGACATATCACACAAGAAATGTCAAAAATAAACAAAGAAAATAAACAAATACACAAAAAAGAAAAATCTAGTTTAAGTTAGGGTAGATTTTAGACCTAAATGACTCTTAACCGGTTAAACTAGCTACAGGGGGGTATATTGTAGAATCTGACCACAAGTTAATCGGCCAGATAGGGGCAAGATCAGTGGGAGGTATCCGTGCCTAAGCAACGTGCCTAATTATATCAAATCACTGTTCTTTGAGGTTTCACAACACTTAAGTAATGTAAACAATTCAAAAGTGTTCATATATTATATGCTATGCACACGTACCTATACTCTAGCATTCTTCAACAGTAATATAAAATATAAACGAATTAGACACGTGCCTAAATGCAAAGTCTAAACCGTTTTCTAACAAACATCAATTTACTGTTGAGGTTAAAAAGTATGTACAATGAGTTAAACAAGAAAATAAATAAATGTAGAAATTTAGCTTTGCAATTTAACCAATCTACAAAAAATATAGGTTAGTAATTCACTCAGATTATCGCGTGAATACAGCAATCTGAGGGCTTTTAGGCTTTACTTTCTTGTGCAGAGTTCAGAGCCACGTATATATCCAATACAGCAAAAATTTTCTTGATATCTCTCACTGCACACCAAGGAAAAAGAAGAAAGTTAACAAAAAAAATGTAAATTTATAAAGAGAATTACTTACCGTCCCTCCACGACAACGGTACAAAATTTTTGATTGAGTAGGAACCTGCAGATAGAAAATACAGAATTTCAGGAATATAGAACAGAAGTGCAAGTGCTCAATGCTACCGCTATAGCGAGTGGTTATGCGGGTCGTGATCCACAAGAAGGGACTAGCGATGGAATCTTTTTGTAAGTTCTTTTTATTCATAAAAAATGGTTAAAGTTCTTCATTCAGTTCTTTAAAAGAAAATGAAAATAAGTTATGTTAAATTGTTAAAAAAGTGGTAGATTGAAAATGTGGAGAAAAATAGAAAATAATTTTGTAAAAAGAAAATAAAAAATAATGAATAGAGTTGAGCGGTAGTGATGTTGGTGATCTAAACTAAAAATGCTTACTTACCTCTTCGACGCCTGCTTACCTTTGACCTGTATCGACGACGGACCTTTATTTGAAGGCGAGCGAAGTATGACAAATAGGATCTTCCCCATTTTCGATTTACACTATGAAATGAAGGGGCAAGCTGCACTACCATAGGAATGACTATCCATCACCATAACCATCAATGGTGCTTGCAAGGGCAAGACAACTTCGAGGCTCTCAGAGTCATTTGGATTCACAAACACAGAAGAGGGAAACAAATAAAAATAAGAATAAAGAAGAAAAAAATCTTGATTTGATTCAAATAACAATGAAAGAAAAGACTTACTTACACCGATATCACCCTCAGTACAAGTTTTGCTGTCATTTCTCCATTAAATTCTCCTCTCCTCTCAGTTATATAAATAAAACGAAAATTACATAAAATAAAACAAAAAACCTAGTTACAAACTACAGTATATCCTAACTTCTACTCTCTGCTTCATCTTTGCTCTGCCTCTGATGTGTGGGGTATTTATAGGATAGAAATGGATAAGAAAATAAGTGGAGAGATAGGGGGAGCTGGCTATTTCTGAATTTGAATCCTCCCCTTATTTTCAAACTTGATTTGATTTGAAAATTCAATTCTGATCTGTAACTTGTTGCCGTGTTGATTACTAAATTTAAACTTATGGTGATCAATGTAAGAGTTATAACTCTTTAAGTCATCTTTCTGAATCATCTTGAAACATCAGATTTGAGTTTCGGTAGTGAAAGTTATGATTAAAATACTAAAATGTATGTAGTCTGAATCCGAGTCTAAATTGCTTCATCTCATCCGTTGATCTTCTCTCTATCCATTTATCCTTTTGAATTTGGAATTTCAGCTTTAGATTTGAAGATCTATCTCTTTATCCTAAGTGAAACCGATGAGGTCTTATCTAATCCGTTTTTCCTTTGAATTTGGATGATATTATCTCATTTAATATACCCGATCTTCAGATAAGATGACCTTTAAAACCTCTGGATTAGAATCAATTCCTTTCTTTTTAATTTCTTGATTTAGTTTGAATGATCTGTCAATCTCTCCCTTTTCTTTCTTAATTACACTGCACGTCATTAAACATGAAAATACATTAAATAGCAGAGATTTATTTAAATATAAATACAGAAATATGACACATATGGTATAAAAATATGTAATGCACGTGTACGATCAAGTGTATGGTGCGTTCCTTACGCTTGAGCTGTTGAATCAACCTTGTGTAAGCTTCGAACACTTGACTTTGAGTCTTTTAGTTGAAGCTAAACATGTAACCATGATATTGATAAACTTGTAACTTAAACACTTTTAAGCTTATTAGTATAGTAACTACATGAGTTAATCATCATCAAAACTAGAGAGAAGAACTATGAGTCAACATAAATATCCTTATATTTTACACACCAATTTAAGTGTAAAAACCCAGTTATACCTCGTAATTTGAAATTAATCCCCTCTCTTTCTCCCAACTCAAACCTCAGTCATTTAAACCAAAATGAACTCCTCTAGTGCGATTATTTAAACTAAAATAATCTTGATGTGCATTCAGTTTGTGTTTTTTGTCAAGTTTTTCTTCTTGTTTTTGAACCAAAACACAGAACAAAGTTGTGATTATTGACAGGATGAGGACAAGGTTATGGATGATGAACCCATAAAGAAAAAATTTCAACAAATTTAAACACTAAAAACTCACCTTTTCACGATTGTAATGCTCTCAAGTTGTCATTTGCTTGTCCATAGCTGTTTCGAAACCAAGGTGGGTGACTTTTTTAAGGGGATGAGAAAATTTCTAAGTTTATGTATTGAGTAAGAGAGAGAGTTTTGATGTTGAAGAAGAATTAAAGTTATAGGGGTTGTGTATACTTACTAATTACATGAGTATACTAACTAATTGTTATAGTAAAGTTATAATATTTGAAAAGTTAATTTTATATTTTAGACTTTTTGTTTGAGTATAAAACTGTCCAAGAAAATCTTAACTTATTTCTTGGGGCTACTTTTATCGAGTGCGGATTCACACCCACAAAATTGCTTAATACACCTGTATACTTAGTACACCCACATAATTTCTAAACACACACTCCTAACTTTTTCTAAACTATCCTTTTCATCTTTAATCAATTATTTTTTTTAAAATACCAATTATACTCTACCCTTCCTCCCTCAACAAAATAATCATCTCTCCTCTCTCTTACTATGTGTTAATTAAACAGTTAGAGATTAATTAAATAGCCTTTGAGTAAGTTTGATGTTTTCAGCTGATTTGAGACTTACATCTAATCAACATATGCTTCTCAGTACATTGTTAATGCATTTAAACTAACATGATTAGACAAATAAAAACTATTTTTGCAGAAAGAAATGTGAAAAGGGAACACCTAAATCAAAAGCCCAATCGACTATAAAACAACAAAAAGAAGACAACTAAATAATCCAACAGTCTTTCTATCTAAAATAAGCAAATGCTTGGAATCTGAGCTAAATACATTAAAAGAAACAAATTTTACAGGAAAACAAGACTTTAATGCATTAGAATAGAACACATCAAATTGAGGATGGTACCGAAAGGCGAGCACATCAAATTGATTTTTATGTGTTTTTATTATCTTGTGTCTGTATTGTATAGATTAGCAAAAAATATTTTCATTAAGCTCATTATTTTTAAGAAGATCAAAAGAAAATAACAATATCCCAATTTATAATCTCATTCTTTATTTGAATAATTAACTTAATATTAATATTATTTAGTTGTTTTTTATTCATCAGTATAAATTTCTGAGACATAAGAGAAAATAGAACGCATAAAATTATTTTTTGAGAAGAATAGAACGAATAAATTTATTCAGAGTATAGGGGTCCAAACTCTGTTCAAATAACGCGGCATAGACTTTAGGAAATAGAACACTACTAAATTACATAAGAGAAAACACATGATTCTTTACTACAAATTTTAAACCAAATATTTGGTGCATATATTTTGTTGACTCGTTGATCGAACTAGCTGCGATAAAATTCAAAAAAATAATTAATTTAATAAACTATATGGAGGAAACTTAGTTTTTGATTTTTTATCATGCTCCCATGACATTATTTGTTTGTTCATAACTATCAATGTGGCAATTTTTTTATGGTATAGACGCTGAGAAACTTTTTAGGACTTGTGTTGGTGGAGAAGAAGCAGTATATAAAGAATAAAAAGGAAGCTGGATAGATTAGAAATAGAATTTGGGTGGATGTATTCAACAATTATTATTGTGTGTATAGGAATAGAATTTCTATTAGTTGTAATATTAGAACTAATCAATGTCTATTTTAGTCTTGTGATTTAAGGTTAAAACTGTCCAACAATTTTTGTTCTTAAAAAGTGGGTGTGTTAAGCAATTTTGCGGGTGTGAATAGCCGCACTCCTACTTATCACTTCTTTGGTTTTAAATAACCACATTCTCGTCAAACTGGTTACGTTAATCCCTCTCTGTTAACATTAATATGATCCAATCTTTTGCCGTCTTGAAACCTTTTTCAACAATATCTCACATGTCTTGAGAGATCAATAATTTTTTCATCTCGATACTCCAACTCTGGTACTTATCTTTTATGAAATAAGGAACAACAAATTGCATCAAACCTTTAGTCATCTTCTTCTCTCGAGATCGACTTCGAATCGACTGTTGGTGATGACATTATCTTGCACAGCGGCGACAAGCAAGAATTTATGGCTCTGATACTGCTGTTTGTCTTTGCTGAAGAAAGATGAGAGGAGAGGGATTTATGAAGGAAGAAAAACTAACCAGGTTTATTGAATTTTTGACTCTAACAATTTCTCATACAAAATTGAGCCTTCTTATGCTCTATATATAGGAATAGAAATTCTCTAATTTCTTACTCCTACACAAATTCTAATAACTAAATATTACTAGTACAAGAAAACTCTAAATAATAAAAACTCTTATTACAATCATGACTAGATTTTGACTCTAAAGAAATAGAAAATTTTCCTCCTAATTTGACTACTCTTTTAGCGAAACCCAATACTTACATGATTTGAAATTGAATTATATTTCCAAAAGAAATAAATCCCCAATAGAAGAAAAAACTCGCATAGGAAAAAATGAAACACTGTGCACACAAATATAAATCATAAAGCCACAAACTGTGAGTCTAGACGACATTGTAATGTAACATGGTCCATAGTGTGCCCTGCAAATTATTTTCGAAATATCCCTTCCCCATTGTGGATGGAGGGATTCAAACCTATATAACTTTCCATGAGGAAAGCAAATACCTTTGCTGCTTGACCACTAAAGCTATTCTTTAGTTAGCATATTTAAGAAACATTTTAAGCTAATTCCTTTTCACATGCACATTCAGTGGATGTGCCAAATGCAAACAAGTCTGAATCCGGGGAGCCATTAGAGGATTGAACTCATACAAGCAAAGCCTTGGCTACAATTAAGAAGCTAACATTCCATTCCATAATTACAGAAGCCAAGACCCACTGCACCTCTCTCTTATTATCTGTGCAGGGACTACATCAATGGGGAGGAAAACCTCAATTCCAAACTCCACTGAGGAATGAATGAAGTGCCTGTTCTCCCTTCCCCACATCATCATTCAACAGAAAATATCATCACTCTCAAGATGTAACAGCACCACTCAGTGAATTAAGCTAAGAAAGGGAATTTAGATCCTGAAGTCCTATGCCCATGCTTGGGTTATTTTGGGAGATCAAGCTGCCAGCCTTGTTTTCTTCTTTTCTTCTTTTTTAGAGAAAACGGTGAACCCATTAGGTTCTTAGGGCTTCATTAAAAAGTTTTTAATGAAAACATCACAGAAAGCACGTCAGTGAAAACTCTCCCTACAAAAAAAAAATCAATGGATACACAGCTGCAAACGGAGAGGAGAAATCAAAAGAACTACATCAGACTTTTCAGAACCCCAAAATGCCTACAAAATGGCACTTCCAGAAGAAAGCAATATATTAATCCAGAAAAGCCAAAATCATGGACCCACCACGACCCCAAACCCTAGAGATCAGTTTTCCTCTTTTCTTATTTGTTCAATTTGGATGCGTTACTAGACACAAGGGAGAAGGATAGATAGGATGGCAGCCTGCTTATTGCAACATGCCACACTGAAAATTTATTATTTTTAAGCACTTAGCGTAAATTGTTGGCACTTGAGTTGCTGATTGAAGTTCTTGAACAAAGGCATGTGCTTAGATAAATGGCCTGCAGATCATGCCACCTGGTGCTTCTTTTATTATCGGATAACAAGTAATAACAAATGCGTTTATGGAAATATTGTAAATTTCCTTTTTTTTTTTTCTCTATTCCTCTTTCACGGTGCGTAGGGCACTAGTTTCTCTTAGTTTCTAGCATAATTTGAACAAATCACAAATCATATACTTTACCAACTCTTATGAAGTTGAGTTTTTTAGACGGAGTTTCCATACAATTTCACTTTAGTCTCCAAGCTCTTTACTTTTCTAGATAAAATCCACCAACCATTCTTGAGATAAAAACACAAAGGAACAAAGGGCACCAGAGTTAATAGGGTATGATTTTATTTTATCAAATGAAAATGTTTTCACAATAAAAATAGCATAGCAATAAGCATCAACAACAAAAAGTGATGGAGAAAATCCATGAAAGAAGAAATTGCTGATTAAGTTACGATCGCATTTCAATAAGAGCCAGTAAATGATAGATGTTGAACACCTTCCAGCTCATTCTAAACTCACAAAATCGGCAGTGTAAGAGAGTAATGATAATAAAGAAGGTAGTTTGACATTGTTTGAAAATATTTATGCAAACATCCCCTTAATTTTGAAAAGAGAGAGTAAATAATACCAGCTCCTAGATGGTGTTATCAGTTGTTAAAGTAACACCTGATGTCACCAACTATACTCCATAACACCTCATTCTAAAAATGCATAAAACTTGCTAACACCTATACGCTAACTCTTGTTGCCAAACTTAGCCTAGGTGTCTCACTCGAGGTCATTTACATGAACACAAGGGTATGCGAGCGCGCGCACATTATATATGCATCCTCCTTATGATTTCTCTCAGCAATCATTGCAAATCTGCACCTCTTTGTTTCTTTGTGCAAAATGCATGATGGCACAAAGAAACACTATGCATGCCTTCCAATAATCCATCAATCCATATGCTTTATAAATGTTGCTCAGTTCCATTCATTCACTTTCATCATAATTTCGAAGTTGCCCACTCTTTAAACTCTATATATGCTCCAGTGTTGCACATACTAAGTTCAAGTATGTGCTATGCAAGAATCTACACAACTTCCCTTCTCCGAATTGTACCGAAGAGAATCCGAGCCCTTCTCTTGCTGACTTCGCTGATGAAGAGAAGGTAAAATTCAACACTACCAATGCAGTAGTTGTTAGGTGACCTGTGACCGATTTGAGGCATGCATGAAATGATGTGCAGGTTGCAGAAGACGAACAAAAAGGACCGAAAGGAGTTGGGAGGAAAGACTGCAATGAAGGTGGTTGGAGAGATGGAGTTGGTGAATCTCAAGCTTTACTGGGAGAACAGAAGCATCATGGAGGAGAACAAGAGGTTGAGGGAGAAAGCTCTCCTCCTTCGCCAAGAGAACCGAGTGCTGATCTCTCGTCTCCTTGCCACTAAATCAGTTTCATCTGCCATTTCAGCTAATCACAAGAGCTAAGAGTCTGAGTCTCCTCTCTAATGAAGAATATTATTGTCCAGCTATTATAATTTTCAGTACTCGGAAGTTTGCTTGCTAACTCTATATCTATTGCATGCCACTTCGGTTCTCTTCTTTTCTTTTCTTTTTCTTTAAAACTATAACTATTACATGCATACATATATAGTTCTGGTAAATTTAAATGTTTTTTTTTTTCTGTTGCAAGAGATTTAATAGCTTAATGTATTTGCTTACAACCAGCAACATGGCCTTGTTGAGACATGGAACTCAACCATCCAGCCTGACATGATGGTGCAATTTGGAAGCAAAAAAGACTGCCAGAACCTAAGTGCAGAGAACTTGTTCAAAAATTAAATTTGATCTTGTGCAAGAAAAGAGAACATGAAAATCATGATATAGTTGTAGAAACAATTAGTGGGAAAAGGAAAACAATAAAGCGTAAAAAAGTAAACTAAATATAATTTTCGTTGATTTTGAAAAAAAACTTATGAGTAGGTGTTGTCACCCTGGTGATGGAGAGAGACGTACTTTCAATTATGAAATGGCAATACTTATATTCTTCTTGATTTCACTCAATATTAGTGTGTGCGTGTGGCATCACAGTGGAAGAGATCAGGAGAAACTTTCACCCTTACTACGGTGTATTGTCTTCGAATGCTATTGTCTTCGTTGATATATGTAAACATAAGCTTAATTTCTACCATTAAAGTATCGGGAGAGGAATTTAAATCCCTATGAAATTATGAGTTCAGCAGAGTATAAGAAGGAACAAGGACTAATCTAGATGGCAAACAATCAAGAGTGATCATTTATAAAACTACTTGGAATAAATCATTTTAGATAATGACTAACCCATCTTTTGTAAATTTACCTTTTGATTCTTTTCACTTGTGGTGGTGATTTTCCGCCACAAGTGATTGGAAAGTCGATCCTCACCACAAACGATAGATATAGTTGGGCTAGTGCACGTAAAGAAAGCACAACACAAAAAGGGACACACAAGATTTTACGTGAAAACCCTTAATCGAGAAAAACGACGGGGAGGCGGAGAAGCTTCACTATAATTCTCAAATTACAAGGACTATAGGAATCTAGAAGACGAGTGTCTATTAGAATTGGATTCCTCTAGGGGCAGGGGTTTTGAATCGACTCTCAGGGTTTTCCCCACAAGGCTTGCTTCTCCTTTTCGTTGGAGGATGCGGTTTTTACTTAGATTCAATTGAGTTGCTGGCATGGTGACATATGGTGTGTGCAAGATCTTCGTAATTGCGCGATTTGCACATATCGACTTGTTGTAATACCGCGGTTAGTGGTGCTAGCTTGTTGGGATTGTTATGAGGACATCACATTAGCAATCCTCTCGTATTACATCAGATTGCATGCAGAAAAATTCACCATAGTTCATAACTGCTCATGTTGAGTGGTGTCACACATTATATACATACGTGGAGGAATGTAAGGTGGCGTAACTGTAGGCGGAGATCGTGGGGGTTGTTGCTGGAACTGCTTGGTTCAGAGTGAACAGAAGAATCCTCGGAACGGAGAGGATCTGGAGGAGGTCGGGAACAACATAGACTTTGGAGGAGAGCTCTGGTGTACCTAAGAGAGTTAGAAGGTGAGAGACACATAACACCATCTTGAATGTGATCAGATTTTGACTATTACACTACCTTTCGCTATCTTGGAGTCTGCGTCTGCAAGGTCCCCACATTTATTTCAATGCTCTTAATTTCATTACATTGTCAACAGCTATATTATTACTCAACATGACTAGTAAAAGAAAGAAAAAGCTGTATTTCTCCCCTTCTTTCAACCTCCTATTGATGGCTCTCCTACAGAGTCCAGGCAGAAAACCTGTACTTCAAAGTTCAAATTTATTTTTTTTCCACGTCAAAATCAACCCGCAGCCAAATTTCACTTTTGTGATCATCTGTTTTGCATAATACAACTGCCTAGCATTATATGAGCATAAGTATCCCAAATCCAACCCAAATTGATCAAACAAATACACACATATTCACATACTACTCTATAATATAGTCTATTACAGTTCTTGTAATCAAAAGGAGAGAGTTTATCTAATACGCAAGTGTAAGCTAATACACCAAGGTTAGGGTATTCCCAACAAACAATAGCAGCAGCAGACCCAGCAAAACAGCAGGTCCATGCAAATATGAATATGCAAAAGCAGCCCCAATTATTACACGACTAAAGGAATGAGTAAGTTTGTAGGATTCAGCAAACATTTTCCTCAAATTACCTCAATTCATCAGTAGTAATTCATTGTGCTCAGCACACATCATCATGCCATTGGACTCGTACTCTAACGTGCAGCAAAATCCATGTGACGTGATGATGGCCTCCATGCTCTCTCATCACATGACAAGTTAGTCTCCAAAACCTATGAGAAGTAGAATGAATTACTCTTAATGTTTAAGACATTGGAACTTCTCAAGCATGCAGATGCCTCACTTGATTAACTGTTCTAATTTCTAAATTCGTGTACTTTGGTTTGGTTTGGCTTGTTTTGTTCCCCCCCCCCCCCTTTCATAAACATGCGAACAGTGGAAATGTGATTTTGAACTGAAAATGAATATGATAGAAAGAAAAGATAGTTCAAGATATTCACTTGCATGATTGCATGGAGAAATCATGACATCAAGAAATGATTTTTCATTTGACAACAGCAGAAAGGGTAATGATGGTTCTCTGCTGACAGCATTGAGTACCAGCTCGCAATAGTAATTGTAGAGCTGGCAGTACCAAGGATAAAAGCAATGGTGATGACGACAACTACAGTGTTGCAGGAGCAAAGAAAAAAAGTATTGTCCATTTGGAGGAACAAATTAAGATATAAATTCCCATTTCCTATTGAACTCTTTCAAATTGCACTGTTACACAAATCCATTTGCGTATACTAGAAAACTTTCCGATGAATGTAGTTGGGAAACTGTTTTTATCTCATAAATCTACGGTAAGTGTTACGTAAAACAACTCATGTTATAATTCAAAAAACTAATAATAATATATATTAGTTAATATGAACTTGCAGGTTCGTCAACCATGGAGATTGTTTTCTTGCCAGGAAATTCGTTAGAAATCTAAAGAGGATGAATAATCTCCATGTTATTTGAAATTAATCGCAAAGATCGTGATAAAATACATGAGATGCACCTGTAGAAAGAAAGGGAGTATAAAACATTACTCAAATATTAAGATGTGTGGAGAAACAATGCAAGTTCTAAAGGTAGCAAGTATTCTAATAGAAATAAGACTCCTAATAACATGTACCAATATGACTTTTAATTACATAATGACTCATAATTACAGTTATACTGTAGAAAAAACTTTATCTAAGGAAGTTATCGCATGTTGCTTCTCGTTTCATGGACTGTTAAATGTATATGATATATTTTGTAACACGTTCAATAACCCCATAAATTTTACAGGAAATACTCCGTACAGTGGAAATGAAGATCTTATACAAACTTGACTTAAGAATAATAAGATGCTGCTGTAATAAGGGTTATAAACTCCGTCCAATGGACTGTAATAGATCAAGCCACGTGTATGGCACTGATATGGTCCATCTGAAAAGCATGTTCAGCACTGCTTTCAATTGTGCACTTTCCCTTCGCCTATGGATATGTAATACTTAATCAGATACAAGTCATCAAAAATATAAAGAAAATGGAAGAACAGAAGACGAGGGTTCAATGATTGTTATACACTAGCTTCTGCCAAGATTTGCAGTTCAGTTACACATTGGTTGCTTCAGCTGGCTGTTGGGGGACATCCAAATCTTGAAGAAACTCGGAAAGTGCGGATAGGTCGTATGCCTTCAATTTCTTCTGCCGACTTCTTAGTCTCTTCTTCTATGAAACACCCTTAGCCGTAAGATGACTTGAAAATAATCAACAAGCAGACAAGTTGGGACAGAAAGTAAATTTCTTAAAAGATTTAACAATGCTTATGCTTTTGGGAAAAGCAAACATGTCTAAATTCATGTTATCCACAGAAAGACCAAGTATATATAATAAGACTCGAATGCACAACAGTCTGCAGCAGGTTATTTTGTGGGAGTAAGACCCAGCACAAGAAAAAATAATTATATAGATCATCAACACTTCCACATAAAATAATTTGCTTTGATGGAGTCACTCAGATTTGGCATTGAATCGAGAATAATTCTAAGAGGACATGATTTAAACAAAATCTTATGATCTGTTCATTTACCATAATCTACAAACTTCAGTACACAGTCAAATCTAATAATACCCCAACTATCAAATTGTTCTTTCTTTACTGGTCATCAAACATGAGAACTGTTGGAATCCCAAACAACAGAGAACAACAACACACCAGAAAATAGTCGCCAATTGTACGAACAAGCAAACAGAGGGAAGAAAGCGAGAACACACGAATTTAACGAGGTTTGGCAATTGTCTACATCTTCGAGGCAGAAGTGAAGAGAGAGATCTTATTAATCAATCAATTACAAGATACAATCAATAGGGGCAATACTCCTCTTTATATAGCCATAAAATTCATGAAGAAAAAGACAAACGTCTGAATTCGGATCAGAAACGAAGTCTGAATCCAATTTGAAAATCGCCCAGAGACTAAACGCTGTCGACATGCCAATTGGCCTGTCGACAGACTTGGCCAGTCTGCACCAGTGCCGACTCTCAGGAAATGCCTGTCGACAGCCATGGGGATCTGTTGACAGTGCTCTTTCGACAGCCAAGATGACATGTCGACAGACTAAGTAAACTGCTGCTCCATGTTGGCGTATCCACGTATCTTCTGCATCCTAGTACTTCATGCATACTCCATACTAACACTAGTAGTTAAAACACTCCATTAAGATTTTACACTCTCTCCCCACAATTCTCCACCTCGGTGAAGATTTCTCAAATCTGAGCTGAACACAATATAACACCATGTCAACTCTATCGGGCTGCACTGATTTGGTTGCTTATGTACCCCTTACCAAGGGGATCATGCCATCCGTAGTTCATTCAAATGAGCATTACCGAGCTCAAACAACTTAGAGGATATAGAGTAACTCCTTGTAATGCACAAACTTCACTCGCAGAACAACCTTGGTAAGCATATCGACAAAATTCTCATTCGTGTGAATCTTTTGTAACTCGATATCATCCTCATCAAGAATCTCCTGGACAAAGTGAAACCTGACATCGATGTGCTTTGTTCTTACGTGATACACCTGATCTTTTGCCAAATAAATAGCATTCATGCTATCGCAGTTGATCTTCAAGAGATCATGATCAATCCCAAAGTCATTAAGCAACCCTTGAAGTCAAATTGCCTACTTCATAGCCTCCAGTATGGCCATATACTTGGCCTCTATAGTAAAAGACAGTAGACTATAGAGTAGAGAGCCATCTAACCAGTACTTAGGATAATGCAAATATATATCTCGTTGTAGACTGGCGTCTGCCGAGATCTATTGCGTAGTCAGAATTAACGTATCCAATACACTGTTGCTTACCTGTGATATCCTTCTTGAATACCAAATCAACGTCTATGATACATTTGATATACTATAGAATCCACTTCACTGCCTCCCAATGACCCATGTCAGGATCGTGCATGCATTTTGCTAACCATTGAGATAGCTTGTGATAGATCGGGCCTTATACATAATATTATATACATTAAACTACCAACTGCACTAGCATAGGGTACGTGAGTCATGTACTCACGCTCTTCAAAAGAAGTAGGAGATATAATAGCCTTTAACTTAAAATGAGGAGCCAGTTGTGTACTTACAGACTTCGTATCATCGTTGATGTTGAATTTCTAAAGTACCTTCTTCAAATACCCCTTTTGTGTCAGCTAACATTGCCATCTTTCTGGTCTCGCTTAATCTACATGCTTAGAACCTTCTCCGCTTCACCCAAATCCTTCATCTCGAACTGGGAGATGTTGAGTTGGAACCTGCACACAGTTAATATAGAATTTCAGAACTTTATAACAGTAGTGTAAGGTACTCAATGCTACCGCAATAGCAAGTGGTTATGCGGGTCGTAATCCTCAAGGAAGGACTAACGATGAAAGTTTTTGCAAGTTCTCTTTTAAGTTACAAAGAATAGTTAAAGTTCTTCTTTTAGTTCTTGAAAAGAAAAAGAAAATAAGTTATGTTAAATTGTGAAAGTGGCAGATAGAAGGAGATGGTGATTTTGTAAGAAGAAAGTAAAAAATATTAGAGATTTGGTGATGAAGGTGATCTAAACTAAAGATTAAAAGAAAAGAAAGAAAACATAAAAGAAATACTTACTTTTTTGGTTAATAACTAACCTGAAATCCTTGCATGTTTACCTTGATCTGGAGGTGATTATCGCATAACTCATAAGATTAACTCAGTCTCAATTCACATTACATCATCAAGGCTTCTTCGAACAAGTATGAAATAATACAAACATAGGGAAGAATTCATCGTCATGAGCTATCGATGGCACTCGTTAAGACAAGGCAATACTGATGCTACTTGACTCACTTGGACTATCATCAAAACCGAAAGAGGAAGAGTAGAAAGAAGAAGAAAACGAAAATAAAGAGTTACCTTTTTATTGCTTGCAGAAACGATGGAAAAAAGGAGGAGGTTACATCGGTGTCACTCTCAACATAAATCTCTCTCTTACTCACATGAATCTTAGTCTAAACTATGCTTACAAAAAATAATAATTACATAAAATGAGAATAAAAACCTACACTAAAAAGAATAAAAAACTGGCCTAAGAATCTATCTCTGCTTAATCCTCCCTATACACTGAGAAATCTTAGTATTTATAGGAAAAAACCAAAAGGAGAAGAGCGTATGAAGATAGAGGAGCTGACGCTCCCCCAACAACCTTAACCAAGCCGCGGATCCGCGGCCAGGATCTGGCCAAATGGCCAGATCCAAGGGACGTGGTCCGTTGATGCTTCGATACTTCCTTTTATCCAATTGGATTTTTAATATATTCTCTGGATTTGGCGATATTCTGTTTACCCTCAAGCTAACCGAATAAATCCAAATAAATCTAATTTTAACCGATTTCTATTTAGTATTATCTGCTCCGATTTGCTCTGATCACCTTAAATCTTCCGTCCCAATCCTTGATTTTGAATTAAGCTCATTAAAATTTGAATTTAAGTGGCTTTTGGGCTCATTTTCTCTCCTTTTCCCTTGGTAAAGGCCTGCACAAATTAAATGGTAAAAAATAATTAATTAGCAAAGTTTATTTAAAAAAAATGCAGGAATGTGATAATGTATATGCAATATTAGTGAACGATCATATCCCCACACCTATCTTTTGCTCGTCCTCGAGCAAAATAACAAAACTGAACCAAAGATTATCAGACCACTTTCGCAGGTCACGCGATTGCACTAAGCATGTGCAACAAGCCGTTAAACCTTTAGGTTTCCCCTAGAGGACGAGTTTTGTCTCGTGAGGGTTTTAAGTGGATTACACCCATAAACTCCATAAAGAAAGAGAAACAAAGTGTTAGTATTTTGAAAATACATTTTGAAAGAGAAAAATATTTGAAGTATTATTGTAAGAATTAAGTAATCTATAAGTTATAGGAAAATCAAACTTTTCATTCTTAAGCTTAGTGTTTATTCAAAAACTTATTATAAATCTTGGCAAGGAGTCAAACTGTATTTCTCATCTAGTATATTATTTTACTCTAAGTTATTTGCACCTTTGTGACCGTGAAATTTTGACTCGGAGGTCTTAACTCTAATTCTTATGCCTCATTTTTTCTTTTATTTTTGTTTTTTATTTTTTAGTTTTGGTGATATTATACCATAGCTCTATTAGGCTTTCTAATCTGTCCATATAACGAGCGTTTAATCGGTGACTCTCAAACCAGACAGTCTTAGGACACCGGGTGCGAAAACACCCCAAGGACTTAAGAACTCGAGCAAAAAAGGTCACAAAACTAAAGATTTTATTATATGAACCTCTTTTAGGCGTGAATACTTATGCTTTATGAGGCACAAATACCCAGCTTAATCAGAAGATTTTTGATATATTATATATATTATTTTATTTTTAATAAGGCATAATAATCTTTATTTTTGAATTCTAAGTGTGTAAGTGTATAAAGCGTATTTCATCAAGGTAAAAATCAAGACTAAATTACTTTTTCAAATTTACTTCGTAACCCTTGAAATCAAACAAATAATCTTATTTTGACCAAGAATAAGAAATCCTAATTATGATTCTCCTATTCCTAAAAATTAACTTAATTTCTTACAAAAAATATGTCAAAACATTGCTCCTTTTTTATTTTTTAAAGAAAGGAAAATGTTAATTTTTTTCATTTTAAATAAAAAGAAAACCTTTGTTATGTTAGAACCCTCCCCACACCTATCTCATGCATTGTTCTCAATGTATGAATGAATGCATAGATGCATGAAAAATAAGAAAGGGAAGGAAAATATTACCTTAAGGTGATGGTTCCGGTGATCGTCAGATTGGGTCAAGCGTTGCTACCCAATCAAGATAATGTGGTGGTTCACGGAACCCACCTTTATTGACCTCTTTTCTATTTACATATTTACAGTCCCCAATATGAATAAGATCATGAAAGATCCTATCATGAAACTTATTCCCTTACATGACCAGTCTTGGGAAATCATTACAGAGTCATCATGGTTTATACCTATGTCCAACAAAAGAATGTGACTTGATGGAATGGTTGACTTGGGCTCAAGAATGATAGGTTCAGGAATCAATACTAACTCGAAAAATCAACTTTGGGCTCGAGAGTCATTTTTGTTCAAGAGTTAGTCCAAATCCAAGAATTAAAATTCACATTCTTTTTCCATCAATGGAATGTGACTATCCAAAATTGGTAATTCAATTTCTAGATCTATGAGTATGGGAATAAATGTTGGCTCAGAAAATTGGTCTAAATTGGGTGAGAATACCGGAATCAACATAGATTCGAAGATGGGAACTAACCCACAAAGTTGGGGATCGGTTTCACATTCATAATTAAGTTCAATTTCATTAAAATGAAAATTTGCCAATTCGTCAATGGGTTGATATTGGTTAAGTTCAAGATTTTGTGGTGAAATTGAATCTTGATCAAAATCTTCAAGATACCATGATTCTTGATTTTCGTCAATATGGCTAGAAATGTCAAGAATAGTCAAAGATTGGGTAGGGAGAGTTTCCTTATTCCTATGCATGTTTTCCAACGACTAAGTCTTGCTTCTATCATATCGAGTGGATCACATTGGAATTGAATCATGAATTCCATACTCTTTTTAAATCGGTATGTTCTTCTTGAAAAATAGACTAAGGATCTGTGATTTGAAAATTTTGACAGGATTTTGTGTCTTCTAAAATTTGAATTCGTCACTCAAGCTCTTCTAAGGCTTCCATCATCTTTTTTTAGTCAATTGATTCTTCTAATGGCTGTTTGGGAGAAGGATTATATGAAGCTGGATGTTCTAAGGTGATTGACTATATGACTTGGGGGAGTTGTATCCCTACTGACTCTGTGAAAAGTGGTGATGATTGTTCTAGTCTTATTCATAATATTGGGACTGGGGCATATATTGATTCGGATAAGACCAATCCAGTACATTAGGTTGATTAAAGTTATGATATGTCAGGTCGGTAATATCTGAAAAAGAGGTCAAGGTGTAATATGGATTATCATTAAAATTGAAAAAAAATGTTGTTATAAGTCATTTCACACAAGAAAGTCAAAAATAAACAAAGAAAAACAAACAAATAAAAAAAAAATCTAACCTAAGTTAGGGTAGACCTTAGACCTGACGACTCCTAACTGGTTAGACTATTGACGGGGGGTATATTGCAGAATCTGATTACAAGCTAATCGGTCAGGTAAGGGCAAGATTGGTGGGAGGTATTCGTGCTTAAAAGCAATGAGCCTAATTAAACAAAACCACCAGCCTTCGGGGTTTCGTCCCTCAATTCCCAACCTTTGACACCGATTTGGAAATAATCAAATTCTAATCAACTTTCCCCCTTAGGTCAGTCTCCTATTGAGTCTGAGATGCCCTAGGACCAACGTCTACTCAGTTTTAGTTAGGTTTGGGTTAGTGGTGAGGAGATTATTTATGGGCTAAGGGAGGGTAATGACTTCCCAGCTTATCTTATTTGTAGGACAAACCCTTAAATCAACTTAGTGCAATGTGTACATGAAAAGCAACACTTAAGCAATGTAAACAATTCAAAAGTGTTCTTATACTACATGCTATCACACGTACCTTTGATCTAGCACTCTTCAACACTAATGTAAAATGTAAACGAATTAGACGCGTGCCTAAATGCAAAGTCTAAACCGTTTTTGGCATTTAACAAACATCAATTTACTGTTGAGCTTAGAAAGTATGTACAGTGGTTAAATAAGAAAATAATTAGCTACAGAAATTTAGCTTTGCAATTCAACTAACCTGCAAAAAATACAATAGTAGTTCGCTCAGATTGTCGCGTGAATGTAGCAAATCTGAGGGCTTCTGGGCTCTGCTTTCTTGAGCAGAGTTCAGAGCTACTTATATGTTCAATGCAGTAAAAATTTTCTTGATATCTATCACTGCACACCAAGAACAAAGAAGAAGTTAATAAAAATATAAATTTAAAAAGAGAATTACTTACTGTCCCTCGCCGGTAACGAGGACAAAATTTGATTGAGTTGAAACATGCACACAGAAAATACAAAATTTCAGAAATTTATAACAGTAGTGCAAGGTACTCAATGCTACCGCAATAGCAAGTGGCTATGCGGGTCGTGATCCTCAAGGAGGGACTAGCGATGGAAGCTTTTTGCAAGTTCTCTTTTAAGTTACAAAGAATGGTTAAAGTTCTTCTTTTAGTTCTTGAAAAGAAAAAGAAAATAAGTTATGTTAAATTGTGAAAGTGGTAGATAAAAAGAGATAGTGATTTTGTATAAAGAAAGTAAAAAATAGTAGAGATTTGGTGATGGAGGTGATCTAAACTAAAGATTAAAAGAAAAGAAAGAAAACCTAAAAGAAATACTTACCTTTTATTGGTTGATGACTTACCTGAAATCCTTGCATGTTTACCTTAATCTGGAGATGATCAGTGCATAACTCATAAGATTAACTTAGTCCCAATTCACATTACATCATTAAGGCTTCTTCGAGCAAGTATGAAATGATACAAACATAGGAAAGAATTCATCGTCATGAGCTATCGATGGTACTCGCAAGGCAATACCGATGCTATTTGACTCACTTGGACTGTCATCAAAACTGAAAGAGAAAGAGTAGAAGAAGAAAAAGAAACTAAAAGTAAAAAAGAACATAACAAAGTTACCTTCTTATTGCTTGCAGAAACGATGTAAGAAAGAAGGAGGTTACATCGGTGTCACTCTCAACATAAATCTCTCTCTTACTTACATGAATCTTAGTCTAACCTATGCTTATAAAAAAAAAAAAAATTACATAAAATAAAAAAAACTGCACTAAAAAGAATGAAAAACTAACCTAAGAATCTATCTCTGCTTAATCCTCCCTGTACACTAAGAAATCTCAGTATTTATAGGCAAAACTAAATGGGGAAGAGCGTACGAAGATAGGGGGAGCTGACGCTCCCCAACGACCTTAACCAAGCCGCAGATCTGCGGCTTTTGCTGCAGATTCGCGGCCAGGATCTGGCCAAATGGCCAGATCCAGGACCGTGGTCCATTGATGTTTCGATACTTCCTTTTATCCAATTGGATTTTCAATATATTCTCTGGATTTGGCGATATTTCTATTTATCCTCAAGCTAACAGAATAAATCCAAATAAATCTGATTTTAACAGATTTCTATTTGGTATTGTCTGCTCTGATTTGCTCTGATCACATTAAATCTTCTGTCACAATTCATGATTTTGAATTAAGCTCATTTAAATCTGAATTTAACTGGGCTTTTGGGCTCGTTTTCTCTCCTTTTCCCTTGGTAAAGGCCTGCACAAATTAAATGGTAAAAAGTAAGTAATTAGCAGAGTTTATTTAAAACAAAATGTAGGAATATGACAATGTATATGCAATATTAGTGATTGATCAGGGTACAAGTTCTTCTTCAGTTTGTCAATTGCAGATTTGCTCTTGGAAATGATGAGCATATCATTCATATACAATACTAGATATATCTACTCTCCACTCGGAAGCTTATTGTAATATACACATGGCTCATAATAATGTCTTGTGTACTTCTTGCCTCGTATGAAGCTGTTAAAATGTTATACCACTGCCTTGGTGATTGTTTTAATCCATATAACGATTTCTTCAACTTGCATACCATATGTTCCTTTCCTGCAGTTTTAAACTTCGTCGGCTGAGACATATAGATCTTCTCTTCAAGATCACCATGGAGAAAGAAAGTTTTCACGTCGAGCTGATCAAGCTCCAACTTGTACTGTGCCACCAGTGCTAGTAAAATTCGAATAGACGAATGCTTCATAACATGTGAGAATACCTCATCGTAGTCAATGTCTTCTCGATGTGCGTAGCCTTAGCTAGTAATCTGGCTTTGTAGCATACAGTATCACCATCTGGAGAATCCTGTTTCTTTGCAAATAACCATTTACAACCGATTGCCTTCTTTCCTTTAGGCAACTCTGACAGTTCTGAAGTGTCATTCTTATGTAGAGAATTCATCTCTTCCATCATGGCAACCTTCTACATCTTAGACTTTGAACTTATTTCAGCTTTCTATATGTAGATAGGATTGCTTACTCAACAATTAGGAGAGCATAGGCCATTATCATGTTAGAAGTGAACCAACTGAGCTTACGTGGATTTCTTCGGGCTCTTTCACCTGCAATAGATTCTTGAATGTCACTCATAACCTGTCCTTAATCCTCATCATCATCAGCATCCTATTCGATACATGATCACCATCTTGTGTCATTGCGGGTATGATCTCAAATGATACTAATCTTTCTAGAGATAGTGAGTAGCATCACTCTCCACCTGTTGCAATATCTGTCGGTCATCTTACTTTCCATCTGCTGAGAGTTTGTAGGCTTCATCGTTGAAGTCTTATCAAACGTGACATCTCTATTCAAGATAAACTTCCTGTCCTTTGGATCCCACATTTTGTAACCTTTTACGCCTTTCTTGAATTCTATAAACACACCTTTTTGCCCTCGGGTTCAACTTGTCTTCCTTGACATGATAATAGGCCGGACAACTAAATACCCGAAATGAGTCATAATCCTGAGCAATTTTTTCCGACCAAGCTTCCATAGGAGTTTTATCTCCTATTGTAGAAGAAGGCAACCTGTTAACGAGATATCAAGTATACTCCAATGTCTCGCCCAAAAAAATTTTGATATGCCGACGTTAGATAACATGCACCAAACCTTCTCTAGCATGGTCATGTGCATCCTTTCATCCACCCCATTTTGTTGCGGTATTTTCTTACTGTGAAGTGTCTTTCTTTCCCCTCATCGTGACATAGCTATAGGAAAGGATCACTTGTGTACTCTCCTCTGTTGTCTGAATGAAGTACCATGATTTTCCTTCCCGTACTATTCTTCATGTACCTCTTCATCTTCATAAACAACTCCAGGACTTCCCTTTTGTACTTCATGGTAGATGCCCAACATCGCCTACATTAATCATCTTTAAAAGACATAAAGCAGTGGTTACTTCCAACAGATGCCGTCTTGGTAGGTTCCCGGACATCTGTGTGAACATAATCCATGGTGCACACTGCCGAATTTTACTTTAGTCTTCGTTTTGATGATGCAATGTTCACAAAAATTCAGTTTGCAGGTATTGGCACCTTTCAATAAACTTTGCTTTGTAAGAGTTTGCAAAGACTTTTTTCCAATATATCTGAGCCTTATATGCCAAAGCCAGGTGCAATCATTATCTGAATTTGTAGAAGTCACCACTTGCCCTATAATCATGCTATCCTTCAAGTAGCATAGGGTATTCGTAAGACGCCTTTCAAAATCACCATCGAGCCTCTAGTCATCTTGAGAACACCATCTCTAGTAGATATTTTCAGACTTAATACTTCCAAGGCACTAACAAAGATAAGATATCTTTTCAATTGAGATACATACCTCACTTCTTTTAATTCCTGCACCATCCAATCAAACATCTTGATAAGGACCGTACCATCCCTTTCATGTTACATGGACAATCATCACCCATGACGACATAACAACCATCTAGCTTCTCAAAGTTAGAAAACCAATCCCTATTGGGATATACAAGATAGGTAGTTCCTGTATCTAGCATCCACTCAGAATCATCTGAGTAACCAATAGTAAGAGTATTGACTGAGAATGAAAATACTATTGAGTCTGAGTTTGATCCACCTGCCCGCAAAGTACTACCCGATTGGGTATTGATCACTCGTGCGAGATTTGCCTCGGTCTTGGACTCATTATTCTTATCGTTGATCCTTGGACAATCAACCTTCCAGTGCCCTAACTCTTTACAGAAGGCGCACTGGTTCTTCTTCAGATCTCTGAAACTCGGTCTGGACTTCGATTTACCACTATGGCCTTTGCCTTTTTTTACTGTTACTCCTATCTCTTACCGTCAACGCTTCTGCTAAAGAACTTTTGGAAGAAGACTGCTTGTTCTTCTTCTTCTTCACTTCATAGTGTACAAGAGCAGCTGATACATCACCATAGTTAAGTGTTTGTTCATCGTTGATCAAGGTTAGGATGAAGATCTTATACTCTTCATCAGGAAGAGAATTCAAAAGCATCACCGCCTTGTCTTCTTCTTCGATCGCCACATCCACATTAACTAGGTCTCAAGAAGCTTCTTGCAGCTATTGATGTGATCATCAATGAACAATCCTCTTTTCAACTGGAAGCAGTAACGCATCCTCTTCAGATGCAATCGAGTCTCGATGCTCCTTGTCAGATACTTCTTTTCGATGATCTCCCACATCTTTCTTGCGGAAATCTCATACAACACATGATACTTAATATCTTGTGTCAAATAAGACCTGATGATGCCACACGCTGTCTGATTCATCTTGTCCCAGTCCTTCTCGAATGTCTCCTCTGGCTTTTCCTTTAAATGTAAAGAGTCTTCGAGGTTTGATGCCGTCAGGGCATCTATCACCTCACATCTCCACATCCTAAAATTGTTCGTGCCGTCAAATTTCATGACATCAATTTTTGTCAAAAGATGACTGTTTTTCAAAAAATAGAGAGAGGTTAAGGTCAGAAGGATGTTATTTTCATGTTGGTTAAGTCTTTGCCTTTCACAATTTATCCACAGTAGCAAGGGCAATGCCGGTCGAATCCACAAGGAGGAATGTGATAGAAGCTTTTCGGTATCTCTTTTATGAAAGTACACTGATTGAGTTTTAAACCTGTATACAGAAAATACAGAATTTTAGAACTTAAGAATAGAATGTGCAAGTTCTCAATACTACTGCGATAGCAAGTGGCTATGCGGGTCAGATCTATAAGGAGGGATTTGCGATGAAAGCGTGTCGTAAGTTCTCTTTAGTTTACTAAAGATGGTTAAAAGTATTCTTTGTTCTTTAGAATGAAAAGGAAAAAGTTATTGTTAAATTAAGAAGAAAGTGGTAGATTGAGAAGGTGAAGAAAATAGAAAATGGATTTTTACAAAGAAAGTGAAAAAGTGAGTAGATTTGAGAGTTGATGGTGATCTAAACTAAAGATTAAAATAAAGGAAGAAAAATCCTAAAAGTACTTACTTACTCTTCGACACTTGCTTACCTTTGATCCATGTTGACGATGTACCCTGGCTTGAAGGCGATCGAAGCATGACAAATGGAATCTTCTCCACTCTCAGATTTAATTACGAAATAAAGGAGCAAGCTACACTAACATAGAAATGGCTATCCATCACCATGAGCCATCAACGACACTTGCAAGGGCAAGGCAACTTCGAGACTATCAGAGTCATTTGGATTCACAAACATAGAAGAGGGAAGCAAACAAAATAAGAGTAAAGAAAAAAAAGAAAAATTCGATTCGATTCAAATAACAATGAAAGAAAAGACTTGCTTACACCAGTGTCACCCTCTGTACAAGCTTCGCTTTTATTTCTCCATGAAACTCTCCTCTCCTCTCTGTTACATAAATAAAATAAAAGGTACATAAAAGAAAACTAAAAATCCTAAGTTATAGACTATAGAATAGCCTAACCTAAACTCTCTGCTGAATCATTCTCTTTTTCTAAGAAATGCAGTATATATAGGGGAAACCAGAGTGGAGAGGAGTGAGCAGATAGGGGGAGCAAATGCTCCCCCTTATCTCTTAACATGGCTGCGAATCCGCGACTTTGGCCACATCGAGGGGAAGCTTGTGCCTGGTTTGAACCTTATCCCTTTTATCTGATGAGATTTTCACTTTGATCTTCTGATTTCGACGTTTCTCCTTTTGATCTTCAGCTTTAACCACTTGATTGTAAAAGATCTGAATTAACTGATTTTTCGACGGTTTTATTTTCTTTGATTTACTCTGATTTGTCCTGATTTGCCTGATCCTTGATTGAATGAATTCTGAACTAAATCAGAATTTAGATAGGCTCTTGGGCTTGTTTGCTTTTCCTTTTTTCTTGGTAAAGGCCTGCACAATTTAAATGATAAAAATAATTAATTAGCAGAGTTTATTTAAAATAAAATGCAGAAATGTGACGAGGAATATGCAATATCAATGATTAATCATACCCCCATACCTATCTCTTGCTCATCCTCGAGCAAAACAAATAAAAAATAGAGATAACCTAATCTAACTCACTTTAGTAGGAATCACGGTTGTACTTAGCATGTGTAAAGGCGTTAAATCTCTAGGTTACTCCTGGAGGAGAAATTTTGTCTTGTGAGAGTATTCAGTGGATTACCCTCATAAAATCCATAAAGAAAGAGAAACAAAGTGTCAGTATTTTTGAAAAGTATTTGAAAAAGAAAGAAAAATATTTGAAGTATTATTGTAAGAGTTCAAGTAATCTATAAGTTATAGGAAAATTGAATTTTTATTTCTAAACTTAGTCTCTATTCAAAAAACTTGTTATCAATCAAGATAAGGAGTTAAACTGTATTTTTCGTCTAGTCTATGCTTTACCCTAAGTCATATGCACCATTGCGATAGTAAAATTTTGACTCGGGGTCTTTGTCTCTAACTCTTATGCTTTATTTTTTTATTTTTTTATTGTTTGGTGGTATTATTCTTTAGCTATATTAGGCTTTCTAATTTGCCCATGTAACGAGCTTTAGTCGGTGACACCCAAACCGGACGATCTTAGGGCACCGGGTGAGAAAACACCCAAAGACATTAGAACTCGAGCAAACAAGGCCATAAAATTAAAATTTTATTTATTATATGGACCACTTTTAGGCGTGAATACTTATCCTTTATGAGCCACAAGTACCCAGCTTAATCAGAGAATTTTTTATATATATTTTGTTTTTTTTATAGGCATAAGAATCTTTATTTGTGAACCCTAAGTGTATAAGTGTATAAAATATGCATATTTCATCAGGGTAAAAATCAAGACTAAATTACTTTCTAAATTTCTTCCTAACTCTAAAAATTAAACAAATAATCTTATTTTGACCATGTATAAGAAATCCTAATTATGGTTCGCCCATTCTTCAAAATTAACTCAATTTCGTACAAAAAATAGGTCAAAATATTGTTTCTCTTTTTAAAAAGTTTTTAAAAAGCAAAGAAAATGTTATTTTTTTAAATAAAAGAGAACTATGTTATGTTAGAACCCTCTCCTACACCTATCTCATACATTGTCCTCAATGTATGAATGAATACATAAATGCATGACAAAAAAAAAGTGAAGGAAAATATTAGCTCAAGGTCGTGGTTCCGGTGGTGGTCGGATTGGGCCAAGCGTTGCTACCTAATCATGATAATGTGGTGGTTCACGGAACCCACATTTATTAACCTCTTTTTTATTTACATATTTGCAATCCCCAATATGAATAGGATCATGAAAGTCCTATCATGAAAATTATTTCTTTACATGACCAGTCTTTAAAAATCATCACAGAGTCATCATGGTCTATAACCTATGTCCAACAAAAGAATGTGACTTGATGGAATGGTTGACTTGGGCTCAAGAGGGATAGGTTCGGGAACCAATACTAACTCAGAGAAAAACGACTTTGGGTTGGAGAGTCGGTTTTAGTTCAAGAGTTAGGTCCAAATCAAAGAAATAAAATTCACATTCTTTTCCCATAAATAGAATGTGACTATCAAAAATTAGTGATTTAATTCTAGATCTATGAGTACGGGAGTAAATGTTAGTTCGGGAAATTGGTCCAAAGTTCAAGGATACCGGAGTCAACATAGATTCGAAGATGGGAACTGAATCATAAGGTTAGGCATCGAGGTCACATTCACATTCAAGTTCAATCTCATTGAATAAAAAACTTGCCAATTTGTCCAAGGTTGGAATTGGTCAAGTTCAAGTTTGTGTGATGAATTGACTCTTGGTTAAAATCTCTAAGACACCATGATTTTTTTGTTTTCATCAATAGGCTAGGGTAATTAGGAATGGTCAAATATGTGTTAGGTATAGTTTTCTCATTCCTATATTTCACTATGTTGATCAAATGATTCATCTGTTCTCTAGCCTATTGAGAGATTGGGAAAAATAATTTTCGGACTGAATCAGGTTTTCGATACTCTTATCTGAGTCCAAAGGTTCTTCTTCTTGTGGCGGGACTTGAAAAGTGGGAGTAAGGATCTTGGATTTGAAAATCTTGATAGGTTTGTGAGTGCTTAGGATGTATGGACTCAAGGAAGGCTTCATAACTCTTTTTAAATCTGACTTTTTTTGATAGGTTGATCTTGAAAAGAAGTATATGAAGGTGGATATGGTAAGATTTTTGACCATATGACTCGGGGGAGTTGTATCCCCACTGACTCTATGAAGAGTGGTGATGATTGTTCCGGTCTTATTTATAATATTAAGACTAGGGCATATATTGATTCGGATAAGACCAATCTGGCATACTTGGTTGGTTAAAATTATGATATGTCGGGTTGGTAAAATCCAAGTCAAAAGAGGTCGGGGTGAAGTATGGATCACTAAATGCATAAGAATAATTGTAATTATAATCCATATACCAAGATGTCAAAAACAAAAAATAAAAAACAAGCAAACAAATAAACAAAAAAAGAAGAAAAAAAATCTAGCCTAAACTAGGGTAGACCTTAGACCTAGATGACTCCTAATGGTTAGACTGTCCACGAGGGGTATATAACAGAATGTAACCACAAGTTAATTGGCCAGGTAGGGGTAAGATTGGTGGGAGGTATCCGTTCTTAAAAGCGACGGGCCTAATTAAGCCAAACCACCAGCCTTCGAGGTTTCGCCTCTTAATCCCCAAACTTTGATATCGATTTGGCAAAAGTCAAATTCTAATCAACTTCTCCATTAGGTTAATCTCCTATTGAGTCTGACATGTCCTAGGGCCAACTAAAAAACACCTAGAGGGGGGTGAATAGGTGTTAATGCTAATCTAGTGATCTTTTTAAACAAGTAAGTATAAATGATGCAAACGATCACTCGAATAAGAATTGAAGCCGAATTCCCCGCGAAGGGCTCTAGAATTCTCCTCTTTAATTCCTCTAGATTAAGAGTTGAGGCGCGCAATTGCTTTCTTGTTGAAATGAGTAAAGACCGGAAATGTAAGTAAATGAAATAAGTGCAATAATAAAGTGCAAGCAAGTGGTATCACAAGTTAGAAATGTAAAGCAATGAAAAAGCAATAAGGAAACCAATCGCAAACACAAGTAATTTGTTACGAGGTTCGAGCCACTGCTCTACGTCTCCGCCTCCACCACCGTAAAGGATTTCCACTAAATCTGCAAAGAAAATTTTCACACCGGAACCTTTACAACCAAGGGGAATACAGTTGGTCTACACAAGACCGGAGTACCCAACTCTAACCAATCCAACCTCTACACAAGAGGGATCTCAACATAAGGAAATACAAGTCACTGGTGATCAAAAGACCACAAACTCTCTCTTACGACTTCTTATAGAGTGGAGATGATTTTTGCTCAAGAAGTAAAGTGAGAAAAATTTCAGTTGTAAAGAAGTAAAATAGCTTGTAAACCAACTGAAAATTTTAACCAAAGAAAGCACTTTTGAGAATGAAAGCAGGAAAACTTTTCTTTTCTTTTGAAACTTGAAAACAACGGAAATTTTTCTTATATTCAACAAGGGACCAATGACATCTATTTATAGAGATTTGCTAAATGCATTTCATCATTGAATCTAGGTCAATAGGGCAGAGAGATAGCCACCAAAAAATTTGAAATAGCTGAAAGATATATCAAAAATCAAAACAGATTCCAAGAAATAGCCGTTGGGCTCTTTGCGCGGCTGTTGGACGAGGACCGGATTCGTCGACAGGCAAGCCACATGGAAAAAGAGTCGTTGGCTTCGGTTGACCGCAGGCTACGCAAACAGAAATTTGAACTGTCGGTCGACCGGGCCGGTCGACCGACAAAACCCGAGACTAAGGGTCTTGCAGTCGGGACCGGTCGGTTGACCGCAAGGTCTGTCGGTCGACTGGCCGGTCGACTGGCAGACGTGCACGCCCAAGGCCACAGGGCCGGTCGACCGGACGGTCGACCAATCTGGCCTGAAATAGATCCGGTTGACCGGCCGGTCGACCATTAGGCCTAAAATATATTTTATAAATAAAGAAATTTGAACTTTGAATAATTTTAAATACTTTGAAATGGTTTGAAGTTTAAGTAGCATGCTATAGAGGATGAAATACATGTTTTAAACTAGATATAAAAATATGAAATATTTAAGACATGTATATCAATCAAAACTTGTACCTAAGACAACTAACTAAAACAAAACTTGTATTTTTGAAAAGTAAAAATGTGTGTGTGAGTTTTCTTAAGCCAATTTATCATAACCTAACTCTTAACATTACTAATTCTTACAATGGTTCTAGGTGACTAGAAGATCTTCAATATGCTTTTCTCCATATGCAATGTTGAATAACTTGAATCCTTGATCCCGAATTGAGTCAACTTGAGTCAAAAATACCTTCCTTTAGGGAAGAAAACATCTTGAATCCTTAGAACCGTGAAATATACTTAAACACTAAAATATGATTAGTATAAATAACTATATATGTTTTGTCATCATCAAAACTCTAAAACCGGGCGATTGTAACCTTGGGCCAACAATCTCCCCCTTTTGATGATGACAAAACATATGAGTTATTTTTAAAAAATAGAGAAAAGAGCTGAAAAGCTTCCCCTCAAATCATGCTATATATCAAGAATATGAACCTTACAAAAAGTAAAAATAAAAACTTGGCATAAGAAAGAATATAAACAAACAATAACTCAAAACACAAAAAGTATAACTCAAAACAAATAACTAAATTTTCCCCCCCTTTTGTATGCATCAAAAAGGGTAAACATAGTTTGAAAAAAAATATATCATGAATCCATACCACAAACATTCAATTCACCATAAAAAAAAGAAAATCTATTATAGTCTAGTGATTTTGTAAAAATATCGGCAAGTTGAAAATCGGTAGAAACATAATCAATTTCAATATCACCTTTCTCATAATGATATCTAAGAAAGTGATATCGAATGTCAATGTGCTTAGTCTTATTATGTTGATTTGCATTTTAGTCATATGAATAGTACTAGTATTGTCACAAAATATTTTAATATGGTCATAATGCCAATCATAGTCAGGAGAGTATGTTTTATCCAAAGGACTTGTGCACAACAAGCCCCGCCGCACACATACTCGCCTCGGCGGTTGAGAGGGTTACCGAATTTTGTTTCTTGGGAGACCATGAAACAAGACAATACCGAGAAATTAACATGTTCCACTTGTACTCTTCCTATCCACTCTACAACCCGCATAGTCGGCATCCGAAAAACTCGTGAAAAAATTGTCCGGTCTTCGGATACCACAAACCCATTTCAATTGTGCCCTTAAGGTATCTAATAATGCGTTTACCGAATCAAATGGGACTCTTTAGGACACGATTGAAATCGAGCACAAAGACATACACAAAACATAATGTCCGGCCTACTAGCCGTTAAATACAACAAAACTACCAATCATACTACGATAGAGTTTAATGTCTACATTTATACCTTATTCATCCTTATCAAGCTTTGTGGTGGTAGCCATGGGAGTTTGCTTGTCTTAGCCCCTCAAGCCCAAATTTTTGAGAACTTCCTTCGTATACTTGGCTGATTGATGAAAATCCCATCCTTCCTTTGCTTGATTTAGAGACAAAGGAAGTAGTTAAGCTCCCCCATCATAGATATCTCAAATTCCTCCTTCATGCATGATTCAAAAGTTTTGCAAAGATTTCATTAGTAGAACCAAATATGATATCATAACATATATTTGAACTATAAGAATATCATTTTCAACATGTTTGGTAAACAAGTAGTATCTATTTTTCCTTTAGTGAAACCATTTGAAATAAGAAATGAAGAAAGTCTTTCATACCAAGCCCTAGGGGCTTGTTTAAACTATAAAGAGTTTTGTCTAGTTTAAAATAAATTCCGGATGTGTAGGATCAACAAACCTGGGGGGTTGTTTAACATACACTTTCTCTTCAATAAATCCATTTAAAAAAGCACTTTTTACATCCATTTGAAAAAGTTTAAAATCTTTATATGAAGCAAATGCTAGTGTCATCCGTATGGCTTCAAGCCATGCTACGGGTGTAAAAGTTTCCTCAAAATTGATACCTTCAACTTGAATGTAACCTTGAGCCACTAACCTAACTTTATTCCTAATAATATTACCCGACTCATCCAACTTGTTCTTAAAGATCCACTTAGTACCAATTGTTGGTCTATCGTGGGGCCTAGGAATAAGATGCCAAACTTGGTTGCGCTCGAATTGATTGAGCTCCTCTTGCATGGCAAGCAACCAATATGAGTCGCCCTTGGCTTCGAGGATGTTCTTTGATTCAAAATAAGAAATAAATGCATAGTGCCCACAAAGATCATGAAGTTCAGAACGAATAGTTACTCCCTTTGATACTTTACCTATAATAAGATCCTTGGGATGATGTGGAGTGAATCTCCAATCTTTTGGAAGTGGTTGTGTTATCTCCACTTCAACTTCTTGAACATCATTTCCTCATCAATCTTTGGCTTGTCTTCAAGAGTAGGCGAGTCTTTCAAAGTAATCCTCTCCATGTCTTCATTTAGGGAATCTATTTCTACAACATTCTCAATAAACACATTAGATTCCTCAAACTTTACATGTATAGATTCTTCAATAGTCAAAGATGATTTATGAAGACTCTATATGTTTTACTAGTATTAGAGTAACCAACAAAATTGCTTCATATGATTTTACATCAAATTTACCTAAATTATCTTTAGTATTTAAAACAAACATTTACAACCAAAAACTTAAAATATGAAACATTTGATTTTCTTGAATAATAAATCTCAAAAGATGTTTTAGAAGTGTTTTGCATAAGAAAACCCTATTTGATATGTAGCAAGATGTGTTTACGGTCTAGGCCCACTAGGTATTGAGGGAGACCATACTCATTTATCATTGTCCTAGCCATCTCTTGTAATGTAAGATTTTTCCTCTCAATGACTCCATTTTGTTGTGGAGTTCTAGGACAAGATAGTTCATGCTTAATTCCATGCTCTTCGCAAAAAGTGATAAAAGGTGGTTATTGAATTCACCACCTCTATCACTTCTTATTCTTAAAATAGAAGAAGCTTTTTCCTTTTCAACTTTTTTCTTAAAGGCTTGAAAATGTGAAAAGGCTTGATTTTTATGTTCTAAAAAAAATCCAAGTAAAACGAGAGAAATCATCAACTAAAACGAAAGCAAAAAGATTCCCACTTAGACTTTTGTTTTTATAGGATCAAACAAATCCATATGGATCAACTCCAAAGGTCGTGATGTCAGATATCTTGATTAATTTGAAAGAGGACTTGGTTTGTTTTCCAAGTTGGCACGCATCGCAAATGCGGTCCTTTCAAATTTTAAGTAAGGAATACCTTTCACCATTTCCTTGTTTTTAATGTAGATAGATGGTCAAAGGAAATGTGGCCTAATCTCCTATTCCACAACCAAGAGTCATCATCGAAGGATTCAAACAAGTAGCATTGCATAGCATTTTAGACATATCAATTATGTATACATTATTTTCACGAAATTCAGAAAATATACATGCATTGGATTGTCTATCAATAACACTGCATGCAAGGTCATCAAAAATAACATTAAAACCTTATCACAAAGTTGACTAACACTCAGAGATTATGCTTGAGGCCATCAACTAAAACAATATTTTTTATTAAAGGAGATGTACCAAGTTAACATACCAATACAATGATTTTTCCTTTTGCGTCATCTCCGAAGGTGACGGTGCAACTTCATGGTATCTTGATAGGGTTGCAAAGTTATTGATATCCCAAGTCATGTGCCTTGAGCAATCACTATCAGATACCATCGTTCCCTACGTCGTTGGTCTTAGAATGTACCTTGCTTGTGCTTTCATTAGCCATGAAGCACATGTTGGCGGTGTCGATTTCATCATTGGATTCACTCTCGGAATCCAAGTAGCTTTAAAGCTTTCTTCTGTATGGCTTCTTGGAGGTGGAGGGTTTGCCTTTGTTTTTCGGACATTCCGCAACAATGTGACCTGGCTTCGGCAATGAAGCAATGATTTTCTTCTCTTTTACCTTCCATCTCCTTCTATTTGGAATTTGGCCTTGTTGTACATTCTCCGAACGTTTTTTACAAGAAGAGAAAGATCTTCATCATCCTCTTCTTCATCATCCTCTCGGAGTAGGTGGAAGAGCTTTTCAGGTGATTGCTTTCTTCTTGGAAGGAGCCATCTCTTCTCTTGCTTTTCTTTCCATCTCAGGGTCTTGAGATTCCCAATGAGACCGATGATCTTCATTTCTTCCTTGTCATTGAGCTTCTTCAAAGTTGTGGCTTTGACTTCCAAAGATGGAGGGAGTGCACGGATGATCTTTCTCACTTTTTGGTCGTCGTCAATGCCGTCACCTAACGAAGAAAGACCATTAGTAATCTTGTAAACTTAGTAACCATATCATCTATGGTTTCATTCTCTTGCATGGAAAAATTTTCATATTGGGAACGAACGAGAGGGTCAATTTTGGCCCTCTTACTTGTGAAGTTCCTTCATAAGTGACTAATAAGTGAGTCCAAATCTCATAAGCAGATTGTAATGAAAGACTCTAGAAATATCATCGTCATTAAGAGCTTGAAGTAAGGCATAGTGTGCCTAGCATTTGCGTCAAACTCTTTCATGGTAATGTCGGACCAAGTGTCCTCATCACCAAGGGGTACGCTAATGATTTAGTCAATGCCTTTACAACCCGGCTCTCTAAGGATTGCAAAACACGGTCATCTTAACCTTCCATATGGGAAAGTTAAGGCCATCAAACTTGGGTGGGGTCTTAATCCTTCGGCCATTTTACTAAGTGTATGAGGATGAAATATGAATAGAGTGATTAGCAATTTAGGATCTCCTAAGTTGTTAAGCCAAGAGCCTAGAGACTAAAGCTCTGATATAATTGAAAAACACCTAGGGGGTGAATAGGTGTTAATGCTAATCTAATGATCTTTTTAAACAAGTAAGTATGAATGATGCAAACGGTCACTTAAAACAAGAAATTGAAGCCGAATTCCCGTGAAGGGCTCTAGAACTTCTCCTCTTGATTCCTCTAGATTATGAGTTGAGGCGCGCAATTACTTTCTTGTTGAAATGAGGAAAGACCAGAAATGCAAGTAAATGAAAGAGTGCAATAATGAAGTGCAAGCAAGGGTATCACAAGTAGAAATGTAAAACAATGAAAAGCAATAAGAAAATCAATCGCAAACACAAGTAATGTGTTACGAGGTTCGAGCCACTGCTCTACGTCCCCACCTCCACCACCGTGAAGAATTTCCACTAAATCCGCAAACGGAATTTCACACCGGAACTTTTACACCCAAGGGATTACAATTGGTCTACACAAGACCGGAGTACCCAACTCAACCATCTAACCTCTACACAAGAGGGAATCTCAACACAAGGAAATACAAGTCACTTGGTGATCAAAAGACCACAAACTCTCTCTTACAACTTCTTATAGAGTGGAGATTATTTTTGGCTCAAGAAGTGAAGTGAGAAAAATTTCAGTTGTAAAGAAGTAAAATAGCTTGTAAACGAACTGAAAACTTTAATGAAAGAAAGTACTTTGAGAATGAAAGCAAAAAATTTTTCTTTCTTTTGAAACTGAAAACAATGGGAATTTTTCTCATATTCAACAAGGGACCAATGACATCTATTATAAGATTTGCTAAATGCATTCATCATTGAATCTAGGTCAATAGGGCAGAGTATAGCCACCAAAAAATCAGAAATAGCTAAAAGATATATCAAAGTCAAAACAGATTCAAGAAATAGTCGTTGGGCTCTTTTACCGATGTCGGTCGACGGGGGCGGTCGACCGACAAGCCAAAGGCAAAAGAATGTTGGCTTCGGTCGACTCAGGCTACACAAACAAAATTTTTGAACTGTCGGTCGACCAGCCCGGTCGACGACAAAACCCGAGACTAAGGGTCTTGAGTCAGTCGACCGCAAGGTCTGTCGGCCGACTGGCCCGGTCGACGGCAGACGTGCACAGACGTGCACGCCTAAGGCCACAAGCCGGTCGACCGGACGGTCAACTGATCTGGCCTGAAATAGATCCGGTCGACCGGCCGGTCGACCGTTAGGCCTGAAATAGATTTTATAAATAAAGAATTTTGAACTTGAATAATTTTTAAATATTCTGAAATGGTTTGTGAAAAGTCACCTAGAGGGGGGGTGAATAGGTGACAATACTAATCTAGTGAACTAAATGCGGAATTTAAAAAACTAATTGCAATTACTATAATGATGCACACACAAGCAAGTACAAGATATAACAATTTGCACAAAGTAAAGAGAGAGAGCAAGAGTCAATGGATCAAGCGCAAACAAAGAGATATGTTCCGAGGTTCGAGCACCCAGCTCTACATACCCCGCCTTCGACACACGAAGGATTTCCAATCCACTAGCTTGTCCACAAAGGACTCCACAAAGGGAACCTCCACGAGGATTGGGGCAATCACAATTACAAGGAGTTCCCAACTCCCCTCCTACAAACAACCTCCTCCTTGAGGCACTTCTCCAATCCAACAAACAATCACCTCACAACTTGAGGGATTAGCACCAGCTTACACAAAACACCTCACAACCCAAGTTGCACAACCTCCTAACACAAATGAGGGAAATGGCACAAAGTAAGAATTGGGTTTACAACTTAGTGGTTTCAAACAACAACCACAAAACAATCTCTTTTCCCACACAAAGATCCTATAGAAGAGATAGTAGATTTTGCTCAAGAGTGGAGAAAATCAAAGGGATGGAAATCAAATCACAAAGAAAATCTTTTGGGAAAAATAGGAAAAACAAAGTAGAGAAGATGAATCAAACTCTTTCCCAAAAACCCTCTCTGATTTTCCAAACCCTAGTAAAAACACCAAATTAGATTGTTCAATTAAAGCCAAAACTTCTTTTAATTGCTGAGAAAACACCAGAGAAAGCTCAGAAAATTTGTCCAAAAATTCTTAGAGAAAAACTATTGCAAATGGGGGGTTTTATAGGCAAAACTGGGAAACTAGCCGTTGGCAGCAGTTTTTGCCAAGATAACCCTGCCGGTCGACCGGCGGTCGACGCGCAACGGTAAAATTTTGATCGTTGCCAGCTAACGGTCGACCGCCCCGGTCGACCCAAACAAACAGAGAGCAACTGCTCTCAGTCGGTCGACCGGCACGGTCGACCGGCTACAAGTGTAGCCAGCGTGCACGTTTCTGTGCACGTCGATCGACCCATACGGTCGACGGCTACATGGTGCGGTCGACCGTTTCGGTCGACCGACCTAGCCTGGCAGACACTGTTCTGGCAGCAAAAACCTGGAATTTTTAATCTTAAAAATTCTCATTAAATCTCTAAAAATCCACAAAAATCGTTTTATCATTTTGCATTGATATATAAACATGTGGTAAAAAGTTTAGCTCAAATATCAATCAATAAGGACTATTTTTGTGTTATAGAAATTTTGCCAAAAACCAAAAACTGTATTTTCTAAAACTTGGATCTTGAATAGAAAATACATTTTGTCTAAAGCTCATCCAAA